>JAJSOF020000037.1:6249904-6382404 GCA_025594305.2 Periplaneta americana | reverse complement strand
ACGAACAAATAAATGAAAGAACGAACCACTAAATGAAAGAACGAACAAATAAATGAAAGAACGAACCACTAAATGAAAGAACGAACCACAAATGAAAGAACGAACCACTAAATGAAAGAACGAACCACAAATAAATAAATGAAAGAACGAACCACTAAATGAAAGAACGAACCACTAAATTAAATGAAAGAACGAACCACTAAATTAAAGAACGAACAAATAAATGAAAGAACGAACCACTAAATGAAAGAAAGAACGAACCACTAAATTAAAGAACGAACAAATAAATGAAAGAACGAACCACTAAATTAAAGAACGAACAAATAAATGAAAGAACGAACCACTAAATTAAAGAACGAACAAATAAATGAAAGAACGAACCACTAAATTAAAGAACGAACAAATAAATGAAAGAACGAACCACTAAATTAAAGAACGAACAAATAAATGAAAGAACGAACCACTAAATGAAAGAACGAACAAATAAATGAAAGAACGAACCACTAAATTAAAGAACGAACAAAATAAATGAAAGAACGAACCACTAAATTAAAGAACGAACAAATAAATGAAAGAACGAACCACTAAATTAAAGAACGAACCAACAAATAAATGAAAGAACGAAAGAACGAACAAATAAATGAAAGAACGAACCACTAAATTAAAGAACGAACAAATAAAAGAACGAAAGAACGAACCACTAAATTAAAGAACGAACAAATAAATGAAAGAACGAACCACTAAATTAAAGAACGAACAAATAAATGAAAGAACGAACCACTAAATAAATGAAAGAACGAACTAAATTAAAGAACGAACAAATAAATGAAAGAACGAACCACTAAATGAAAGAACGAACAAATAAATGAAAGAACGAACCAACAAATAAATGAAAGAACGAACCACTAAATGAAAGAACGAACCACAAATGAAAGAAAGAAAGAACAAATAAATGAAAGAACGAACCACTAAATGAAAGAACGAACCACAAATGAAAGAACGAAAGAACGAACCACTAAATGAAAGAACGAAAGAACGAACCACTAAATGAAAGAACGAAAGAACGAACAAATAAATGAAAGAACGAACCACTAAATTAAAGAACGAAAGAACGAACCACTAAATGAAAGAACGAACCACTAAATTAAAGAACGAAAGAACGAACCACTAAATGAAAGAACGAACCACTAAATTAAAGAACGAAAGAACGAACAAATAAATGAAAGAACGAACCACTAAATTAAAGAACGAACAAATAAATGAAAGAACGAACCACTAAATTAAAGAACGAACAAATAAATGAAAGAACGAACCACTAAATTAAAGAACGAACAAATAAATGAAAGAACGAACCACTAAATGAAAGAACGAACTAAATCCACACCTGTGGAGTAACGGTCAGCGCGTCTGGGAGCGAAACCAGGTGGCCCGGATTCGAATCCTGGTCGGAGCAAGTTACCCGGTTGAGGTTTTTTCCTGGGTTTTCCCTCAACCAAATACGAGCAAATGCTGGGTAACTTTCGGTGCTGGACACCGGACTCATTTCACCGGCATTATCACCTTCATTTCATTCAGACGCTAAATAACCTGAGATGTTGATATAGCGTCGTAAAATAACCCAATAAAAACAACTAAATGAAAGAACGAACAATTAAATGAAAGAACGTAAGAATGACCGACTAACCGAATGAATGAACAACCCAACGAATGAATTATCGATCGAACGAAAAAAATTAACGACCGAACAAACGAATTATCGACCAAACAAATGAATTATCGACCGAACAAATTAATTAACCACCGAACACCACTGAATGGATGAACGAATGAATGAATGAATGAATGAATGAATGAATTTCTGTTGCTACAATGACATCATGGGAAACGGTGAATCCTAGCTGGTTTCCTTCTTATTTTTCTTGGATTAGCAAGATAACGACGATTAGTTTAGCAATGATGATTTCAGATAGGGAAAATGGGAGTACTCCACAAAAACCTACCACTAAACATTATCTTTGTCCACCACAAATTACACTTGGATTTACCGGCATTTGAAACCGGATTTCCAGCGTGGAAAGCTAACAGCATGTCTCTCTCCTGATTACTTGCTCTGTCTGTATGCATTGAGAAGGAACAAGAATAAATGGGGGGAAAAAGGATGAAGAGGTGATAGTACAGTAGTGATACTATTGCTGTTTGTGATACTGATAACAGTTTTATTCTTTACGTTTGGAAATCTTTCAGTCCCTGCTATCCTTGCGATTTAAAAACTATATATCTGATTAAGTAGAAATTTTAAGAAAGGAATTCATTATATTCAATAATCCAATGCACAGAGGACAGAGTTTAATTTTTAAGTAAATTTTCCACAGTACGCTTTTATTTGCGATACCGTGGTTTTGCTTGTCAATTTTACTTCACTTTCAAAGGAGACCACGCTCAGGTCGGATTTAAACCCGAGGCTTTCAGACCTGATAACAAGCGTGGCCATTACACGACTTATGAAGGACAACATAATACATTGGAAGTAAAGTTGGCGAAACTTTCTTTTACTTGCGAGATTTCTAGCTGAGAGGTATTGTACACACAGACTCGTAGCTTATCCTGGAACAATAGGAAAGCTCGATCAATGATCAAGATCGCATAACGGTGTGATGATCCACTGTGCCACGACCAGGCTGAACTAGCGATTCGCTGTGTGCAATTAAAATAACTCGAAAATAATTTCTCTCATAAGTTTCTAATTGCGACATTCGACCACTGCATAGCCTACCGTGGTGGCGACTAGAACGACATTCATGGTTAAGGTGTGAGCTCCATAACTAATTGGATCGAGGACAAGTAATGTTTTCTTTTCAACGAAACTGAAAGTTCATTAGCTTTGTTACACAAGTCCACTGCTACAGCTAAGCTTGAATGACGTCCATGAGATTCCCATTGTTCTGTCACCTTCATTAAAATGTTAATATTTTTAGCCATTTGGGGTAAATCTCGGGTCATGGGAAGTCTGCAGAAATATTATAGGTGCGAGTTACACAGATTAAGGAGTAAAGGTACCATCACTTGTGTAGATAATTATTACTTACTTACTTACTTACAAATGTAGGAATTAAGTAATATATTTGCAGTCTTAGTTAGCTCATCGACTACTATATTATTATTTATTCACATAATTAGCAGAACATATAAAACGATGTAATACTAATTATGTGAATAAATAATCATATAGCAGTTGTTAAGCTATCTAAGACAGCAAATTTATTTACTTATTTATTTATTTATTTACCTATTTATTTATTTATTTATTTATTTACCTATTTATTTATTTACCTATTTATTTATTTATTTATTTATTTACCTATTTATTTATTTACCTATTTATTTATTTATTTACCTATTTATTTATTTATTTACCTATTTACCTATTTATTTACTTATTTACCTATTTATTTACTTATTTACCTATTTATTTATTTATTTACCTATTTATTTATTTATTTACCTATTTATTTATTTATTTACCTATTTTATTTATTTATTTACCTATTTATTTATTTATTTATTTATTTACCTATTTATTTATTTATTTATTTATTTACCTATTTATTTATTTACCTATTTATTTATTTATTTACCTATTTATTTATTTATTTATTTACCTATTTATTTATTTACCTATTTATTTATTTACCAATTTATTTATTTACCTATTTATTTATTTATTTACCTATTTATTTATTTATTTACCTATTTATTTATTTATTTATTTATTTACCTATTTATTTATTTATTTACCCATTTATTTATTTATTTATTTACCTATTTATTTATTTATTTACCTACCTACCTACCTACCTGCTTACTTGCTTGTTTGTTTGTTTCTTTGTTTCTTTATTTATTTATTTATTTATTAACCTATTTATTTATTTACCTATTTATTTATTTATTTATTTATTTACCTATTTATTTATTTATTTACCTATTTATTTATTTATTTACCTATTTATTTATTTATTTACCTATTTATTTATTTATTTATTTACCTATTTATTTATTTATCTATTTATTTATTTATTTATTTACCTACCTACCTACCTACTTACCTGCTTACCTGCTTACTTGCTTGTTTGTTTGTTTCTTTGTTTCTTTCTTTATTTATTTATTTATTTATTTACCTATTTATTTATTTATTTACCTATTTATTTATTTATTTATTTACCTATTTATTTATTTATTTACCTATTTATTTATTTATTTATTTACCTATTTATTTATTTATTTACCTATTTATTTATTTATTTACTTATTTATTTACCTATTTATTTATTTATTCACCTATTTATTTATTTATTTACCTACCTACCTACCTACTTACCTGCTTACTTGCTTAGTTGCTTGTTTGTTTGTTTCTTTGTTTATTTATTTATTTATTTATTTATTAACACTCGAGGTTTTGAGTTTCCCTACATACATTCACTCGCAACTAACGTTGTAAATTTATCGGTAACCTCAAAATCTTTCATACTATTACCTAGTCTGCTTTTGATGACATCAATGTATTCATGTGTGAATATTTGACATTTTTCATTAGCAATATTTATTTAAGGAGAAAAACTCGCTCCGGCGCCGGGGATCGAACCCGCGTCCTTGGTTCTACGTACCAAGTGTTCTAACCACTGAACTACGCCGAAGTTCAATCCACAGCACCGGACCAAACCTCTCTCCTCTTGTGTTTTTCCCTTTGTGACCTTACTCCAAGTTCGACATATATGTTGACATATATTAAGTCAACTGCCATTATACAAGGAGCGCACTCAATTGAGTGACTTGGTGGCCGGGATTCCACAGTATTATGCCGGAGCGAATTTTTCTCCTCTAATAACCATTGTTACCATAACAGATATATTCTGTAGGACAAAAAATTAATAGTTATATAGATTCTTCGCCCAACAGTGCATAGGCCTAATACTGTGGAATCCAGAAAACCAAGTCACTCAATTGAGTGCGTTCCTTGTAATTTAATTTATAGTTTATTTAACGACCCTCGCAACTGCAGAGGTTATATCAACGTCGCCGGTGTGCCGGAATTTTGTCACGCAGGAGTTCTTTTACATGCCACTATATCTACTGACATGAGTCTGTCGCAATTAAACACACTTAATTGCCATCGACCTGGGCCGGGATCGAACCCGCAACCTCGAGCATAGAAGGTCACCGCTATACCAACTACGCTACCGAGGCCGACCGCTCCTTGTACAGGGACATCATTTTATTTTTACTTCAATTTTTATTGTACCTGAGCTTTTTTAATGTACTTCACTCCCACCCCCTCTACTAGTAAACTTCCAACCGTTCTCCACGCAGAACCAAGCGTATACAGTCAAAGTCGCCTTACGGTCATAGTAAACACAAACAGTACTGAGTTAGTGAGTATAGTACTTTCCAGAAATACGTTCGCTTTCAATATTGAATCATATTCTCGCACAGGTACTGTCGTCCGTTTGCCTATGTCGCATCCCGTTTCCCCCATCCGCTTCTGCTCGTCCTTCTGTAAAGGCTAGTGGCTTGGCTGTCTTAGCTCCTTTCTGAAAACATTAATTTCTGTTACGTCTACGTAATATTATACAGCTGTTTGAAATAACTTAAATAAAAGGGCCTCGTTATTTAATTAACTGTCACGTGATTTCCACCATTTCTACGATCCTGCGACATAACCACTTGGACGGACAGTAGATAGCATGTCTGAGTAATTTTATCTTTTCGGATCGGGCAGAAGTGAAGATTGAATTTACAGCACGTAAGGTACTCTCTTATAGAGTAGGTACAGAATTATTTCAATATGAGTTACTAGTACGAAGGACGAAACTGGTAATTGGAATTAGGTACAATAGTCTATAGTGCGATAATATACAAAAAAGAACTGAAGCCTGTATAGAAATGAACGGCCACCATTTTCAAATATGTGTTTAAATATTATGATTATTTTTCAATTTAACTTCATTCTCTATATTGTACGCTAATGTGATGTAGACAGTATAATATATACTGCATAATGAATGCGTCCGAATGGATAGCTCAGTTCGTGAGTAAAAACACTTATTGTTAATACTGTACTGTATTTTTATTAAACAAAAACCTAATGAAAATTATCAAACTCAAAATCGCGATATTTCCTACTTTACGTAAATGCATGAACTACTTTTCTTCCCTCCTATATCCAGTGATGTGATTTGTTTGTATTTTACGCCAGTATCATCTAAGTCCAGTCGTGGAAGGGGGTAGCAAACGGTGTTTCCTGTTCTCAACCGTTAATCCAAAGGTATAGCCAGGTTAATATTAGAAATGTTAGTAAAAATAAAATGATGTCCCTGTATAATGGCAGTTGATTTAATATTATGTCAACATATATGTCGAACTTGGAGTCAGGCCACAAAGTGAAAAAACACTAGAGGAGTGGGATTCGATCCGTGGATTGAACTTCGGTGTAGCTCAGTGGTTAGAGCACTTGGTACGTAGCACCAAGGATCCGGGTTCGATCCCCGGCGTCGGAGCGAATTTTTCTCCTATAATAATCATTGTTACCATAACAATTATATTCTGTAGGACCAAAAATTAATATTTACGTAGATCTTTTCATTAGGTTAATAATCATAGTTACACAACTTCGTGGGCAGAACTCTGGCGCTTCTTATGCAATGTACATACCGCAGAGGAACTAATCCATTTTACGATGACGACAACTAATAAAAAATTGAGACTGGTACACGAATAAGCGAACAATTTCAGGAAGGGAGTCTAAAATTACACGATAAGTTTGCCCAGTTTACTGTCTCCAACACCCACACGGTCCCAGATGTCCATTTCTCGTTTAAATATTAAATCCAGCCCCGCTTTCTACTTGGTTTGTATATGGAATCGATAAAGAAAACTCCTATGAGGCAGTTCATCCGGTTTACATTCGTGTAAGTTATACAAAAGACCGTATTCAGCTTCTATAGTAGTCACCGCGTTTAGCACAAAGAGCCGTCAGTCCATGAGGCCCAGACCTTTGCGAGGCGCAGTGAATTTGGCGTCTGGCTAACGAGACGAGCATCTCTGACGTTACCCAGCTGTAATCCATTACGTAATAAGCTTTCCAGGCTCTTCTCACATTAACTAAATACTAAGTATAATGCAATGATCAATGTCATCAGAGAAAGCCGTTCTTCTACAATATATATGTGGGTGAGAGAACGTACTAGCACAGATTCATATTCATTCACTCATTCATAGTTTTCTGCCTAAGGCAGTGATGTCAAAGCAATCGCATTTTTGTGACCTTGACGTCGTGCGCGGGCATCAAGCGCTAGGTATGGAAGGAGGAAGGATTATGTAATTATATGAATAAGCAGCCTGTTGAATTAGGAAAACAGTGGTGCACAAACTTCAAACGGAACGTGAAATTTTATGTCGTTATTTTTATATGGCTTCAAGGAGGAAAACATAACGTGAGGCAGATATAAAATACTGCGGACGAAGGATTAGGGAAACAACTGGTAGTGTCTGAGGTCAGGAGCATAGACAAGACTAATGGAGGAAATGCAAGAGAAGACATGAGAAGAACGAATGTAGGAAGGAAGCGACTACCAGATATTAGTGATTGTGAGGACTGAATAGATAGGGCGTTGGAGAGGTTATAGCGAAGAAGAAGAGTGCTAAAAAGTGAGTGCAGAAAAGTTAGGGGTGGCAAAAGTGTAAGAAAAGGAACAGAGAAGAAAGTGTTAGTGTAAGAAGATAGGGTAAGAGTGTAATAAGATAAACTATCAACAATGAATACAATGATATCTGAACAAATGTGAAGTGGAATGAGAGAGAAATTGGAAGTGTAATTTAAGTGAATTAGATATTTGATGTTTTTCAGTGTTTTAGATTGGGAGTAGTAGCAGGGGTACTATAACTGTAGGAGTATTATCGAAATAAATATATGGATAGGGGTAATAAAATAGGAAATTTAGGAATGGAAGAGAAACAGTCTAGGTAGGAGGGAGAGAATAGAAGAGGATAGAGGGGGAAGGACATATAGCAATTCAGTCATAATAGAACATTAGAAAGCAATCAAGAAATTCTCGGCAAAGAATACCTTAATAGAAAAGAGTTATATGTATTAAAGGGATGGTGGATCGAAAAACAGAAATGTGAAGGTCCACCATAACTGTGAATTATAAAGTTGAATGACAAATAAATATCAATATCAATATCAATATGGCTTCTTTCTGTTTAATATTATCTATATTGTCTGTAAAACAAAAGTACTAATACCAATTTCTTATTTTTGCAGTTTTGTTTTAGATAATAACATAATAAAGAGTTAAGAAGGAATATTCACATAAATTCCATAGTAGTGCAACAATACTGTACTAAATGGATGAAACACATCATTCCTAAAGAAAGTGATATCCCAAAAAAAGAGACTGAGTATGACATGATAAGTTGGAATTTATATTGATGGTATCTTTAGCCTTACAAAAGTAATCAATAAACTAATCAAAACAATATTACAGTACAAAGCAAAGTTACCTAGGTACTGTATCTGTTTTAAGTGTAACTAATATTACATAACAAAACTCTTATCGCATTATGCTTTTAAGGTGATATTGGTGCTGAACTTCCTATCATCAGAATATTAAATTATTTTCTCGAAATGTGCTGAAGCTATAGAGCTGACATTTTTACAACACATGGGCTCGTATCTTTTGCTTATGATGTAACAGTGGTTGCTTTGTTAATTTCATTTCCTTACAAACAATTTCCATGCGAATATTTTCAAAATTTTCAAAACACTATCTTCAGTCATACGTATTTACGGTATATTAGATTTACGAAAACATTCTGTAAGGCTACTAAATAAATGGGACTATATCTGAAAATTACACTTTTCTATAAAAAAGAAAGTTAAGAAAATATTTCTTTTGAATAAAAAAATCAAACTTGTGAATAATGAGCATTAAAATTAAAACTTACATTCTTATGTGTATTTATTCACACTGCAAATTGGTATATACCCGGTGGCAGTGGTAACTAATTACACTCAATAATGACAATTAATAGTAAACACAACTAATAAAAAACAATAATTAATAATAATAATAATAATTATTATAAATAATAAAAAGGAGCATCCTAAATTAAATGAAGCATGGTCAGTTAAAGTAACATTTAAAGTAAATCTAATTTGTATCTTAACCCTAAGTTCGAACTAAGACCCACGAGTGTGACAGGTTCATACGTGCACAAGTACCTTTCGGCACTACACTTATTTCGCTGTCAACTCACTCACTGCACTGATTCTACCTGATTTCACTAACACTTCTAAACATTTCGCTGTTCAAATACATTGCACAGCCACTTCACTGACACCAACACACTTCACTTACACAATAGACTTCACTGACACTACACACTTCACTGACACAACACACTTCCTCACTCATAGAACACTTCAAATAACAAGATATCAATTACACCCTTTAAGTAGTGTGCATAATATACTACCGTCTATTAGTAAAGTCCTTAAGCCTATTTTAAATACATTTTTGGTTATTGGTAAAGCCTTTAGTAAGTCTGCAGGTAAAGCATTCCTGTCCGTGATAGTACGATTGAGAAAAGAAAACTCTCCGGTGTCCGTCCTCTGTCTTCTTTCCCTCAATTATATGAGTGGTCTTTCCTTGAAGAGTAATTTGACGGCTGCAACCTATTTTTTATTTCTCTCCAGGCAGGCTCAACTCTGTATGTTTTGAACATTGCTCATAATCGAATTCGCAAGGATTAAGTATATGAATAAGGAGCCTGTTGGATTAAGAAAACAGTGGTGCACAAACTTCAAATGGAACGTGAAATTTTATGTCGTTATTTTATATGGCTATTTGCTGTTTGATATTATCTATATTGTCTGTAAAACAAAGTACTAACACCAGTTTCTTAATATTGCATTTAATAACATAATAAAGAGTTAAGAAGGAGTATTCACATAAATTTCATAGTAGTAAAACTATACTATATTAAATGAATGAAATATCATTCATAAAGAAAGTGATATCCCAAAGAAAGAGATTAAGTATGACATGGTAAGATGGAATTGATATTGATGGTATCTTTAGTTTTATAAAAGTAATCAATAAGCTAATCAAAACAATATTATAGTACAAAGCAAAGTTACCTAGGTATATGTTTCAACTGTAACTAATATTACATAACAAAACTCTTATCGCATTATGCTTTTAAGGTGATATTGGTGCGCAACTTCCTATCATCAAAATATTAAATTATTTTCTCGAAATCTGCTGAAGCTATCGAGCTGACGTTTTTACAACGCATGGGCACATATCTTTGTTTGTGATGTAACAGTAGTTCCTTTGTTAATTCATTTTCTTACAAACATTTTCCATGCGAATATTTTCAAAAATTTCAATACGTATCTTCAGTAATATACATTTACGATATATTAGATTTGCGAAAACATTGTTTCAGTTCTGTAAGGCTACTAAATAAACATATCTGAAAATTTCACCTTTTTGTAAAAAGTTGAGAAAATACTGCTTTTGAATGAAAAGGTAACTCGTAAAAAATAAGCATTGAAATTAAAACTTACATTCTTATAATGCACTTATACTTCTCAGACAAATCTAAAAATTACCATGGATACAGTTTTAATAAGTTATCTTCCCTTTATCCATTGAATTAGTGCTGACCATCCCTGTATATAGCTCGACCAAGCGGCATATACTACCTCTTTCGTCTGTCTCTTTCCTTTCCGCTGAAAAAGCGCTCAGGCTCTCCTCAACTCTAAAGCGCGCGCTTGCCCATATGGGCATCAGTTGACATGACTGGCCTAAGGGCTGCTCTCACTGCAATCCCAGCATTCTCAATCTCCCCTATTTTCCGTCTTTCTCTTAGTCTCCGAATATGATCTATATTAACTTAATGTTGTCTAGCATCACATAATATCACAGTCTAGTATATACAGTCGCGAAGCTTGGGGTGATTTTTTGCATTTCTCGCGATAGTTGCTAGCCGCTTGGAGCGCTGTGTGTACTAGGAACAGTAGACTGTGTCACTGCCATCGTGATCTAATACAGGCCGTAAGGCAGACCATGTGACTCGCTTAACCCGATCACGAAGGGCGGCGTTTCAACCATATAAATTAATTGGAATGCATAAAAAGTAACATATATTTCTCTAAAATGTAGTGTAATTCCATTAATAAAATTTAAAACAATGATTAGGAGACACTTCAGACATAATTCCTTGTGAGTTAAGGTGTAATATTATTTTGGTGTGAAAATTGCGTTGTTCGTATGTGTAATAGACCTACCTGCCTTTACTTACTTACTTACTTATAAATGGCTTTTAAGGAACCCGAAGGTTCATTGCCGCCCTCACATAAGCCCGCCAGCGGTCCCTATCCTGTGCAAGATTAATCCAGTCTCTATCATCATACCCCACCTCCCTCAAATCCATTTTAATATTATCCTCCCATCTACGTCTCGGCCTCCCTAAAGGTCTTTTTCCCTCCGGTCTCCCAACTAACACTCTATATGCATTTCTGGATTCGCCCATACGTGCTACATGCCCTGCCCATCTCAAACGTCTCGATTTTATGTTCCTAATTATGTCAGGTGAAGAATACAATGCGTGCAATTCTGTGTTGTGTAACTTTCTCCATTCTCCTGTAACTTTATCCCGCTTAGCCCCAAATATTTTCCTTAGCACCTTATTCTCAAACACCCTGAACCTATGTTCCTCTCTCAGAGTGAGAGTCCAAGTTTCACAACCATACAGAAGAACCGGTAATATAACTGTTTTATAAATTCTAACTTTCAGATTTTTTGACAGCAGACTGGATGATAAGAGCTTCTCAACCGAATAATAACAGGCATTTCCCATATTTATTCTGCGGTTAATTTCCTCCCGAGTGTCATTTATATTTGTTACTGTTGCTCCAAGATATTTGAATTTTTCCACCTCTTCGAAGGATAAATCTCCAATTTTTATATTTCCATTTCGTACAATATTCTGGTCACGAGACATCTTTATTTCGATTAAATATTGCGAAATTCTTGTACATTCATTTATGCACGATTCAATAATTTTCAGTTGCACCGCACGAATATTTAGATATGTTGAAATTATAGGTTATGTTTACTGTCCCAGTTGCCCCTTTCTGTCTAATTTTACTGGTCTCCAATGCCCTGTCATTCATATGGAAATATTATAGGTTATGTTTACTATATCGTATATTCCTAAATTCGCAATTTTACATTATAATTAAGCATAATGTCACGTATGATACTGCGCACATTCAATTTGTCTGTATTTTAATACTACAATTGAGTACTGAATTATTGTATTTATCTACTACCTAAGAAACGAGGTAACAATCGTACGTACACCAATTTCATAAGAGTGGTATGATAAATTTTCTGTCTTTATCAAGGAAGGTAGATGTGCTATATTAAAATCACAATATAAATTCTTTTTTATTAAACCTCAAAATAGCTTCCATTCTAAACTTAAAATGTTGATGCGAAAAGATTATGTTAACATGTAAAATTCTCTTCACATTAAAATAACACAGTTTTGTAATTATTTCTGCAACATAGGCTATTATGCAACAAGAAGTAAAGGGAACTTATGGACACATTACACTAAATAAAACTTAGCTATGATACGCAATAAAGTTATAATATAATAATTCACTGAGCTCTATACACTGAAATAGAAAACCCGAACATACATTACGGCCTGGTCTAGATTGAAAAGGCATTGACTGTGCCGTATTTCGCATTGTTGTGAAAAGTTGTGTAAACTGTGAAATGTTCGTTATCGGTTGTAATAACTGTAAATGGCTAAAATACAATAATTTGAGTAATAATATGGGACAAGGAGACGTTTGTTGCACTATAAATTCTAAGAAAAAGAGGTCAGACTTATCCTTCCGAAAGATCCAGGAAGGTGAGTTTATAAAATATAATTTTATGAAAATAATATATAAACCTTAAGTATTTCGTATTTAAATAGTGGAAGGAAGGTGTTAATTTTTCAAAAGAACACGATATCAAAAGTACAATACATTTTATCGTCTGCTAGGAAAGAGTCTGTGATGAGGCGATAGTAGCGATCCTGGTGGCTAGCAACTATCTATGGATGCATATTTCAACTGTCTATGTTTGCATATTTAGTAAGTATTGAGCTTCGCAACTGTGTATACTAAACTGTGGTAATATCTTCTTCTGTCACGAACCTTTCTCCCGGTCACCATTTCTTCCAGTCCATTCAGTAGGCAGTTTCTTCTTAGCTAGTGACCCAATCAATTTCTTTCTCTCTTCCTGATCAATTTCAGGGTTTTCCCTTCAATCATTCTTCCTAGCACAACTTCATCTTTATTTTGTTTATCCATTTCACACGCTCCATTGTTCTCCATATTCATTTTTCAAATGCTTCCAGTCGTTTCTCTTTACTTCGTTGTAATGACCGATTTTAACATAGGAATGAGCAATCTACAGTATATGTGATCTGGGCTACAACCGTTGCTTACGGGATTACACAAGCTGGCGCATAGCACGATCGAGAGTAGGTCTCTGTGAGTCATGACAATTTCTGCCGCTAGGTTCGCCTCTCTGCCCTATGAAATGATGAATGGTACCATTACAAAGCATTGTGCATCGTGAAAATAGTTCGATTAATTGTGCATTACTGATTGAGTACGAATATTATAAATATGCCAAGCATATTACAGTGTTATTTGAAGTTTGTTCTTCTAATTAATACCATAAAGTAATGAAATAATATAGCCTAGGCCTATATGTGATTTTATACTACCGGTATTGATGTTGATCGTGGTAAATTAATCCAATTGCACAGTGTTGTCTTTTGTATTGTGGTTCATAACAATTATAACAGTATGTGCGTGGAAATGTTTTTAAAATAATAAATTCTAGCTCATGATTTTAAGTGGTCGTTTCAATGGGAGGTTATATTGGAAAGATGATCACAAATGGATAATTTACTGCAAGATACAAGAACTGAATATAAGTGAGTGTTCCGTTGAAAGTGAAAGTGAAAATTTCGTTTTGCAAGAGCTAAGTAGGCGTACACGCACTAAAATACTACAGCGTTTACTATTACTATGCTCAATAGATTAATCAGTAGGCCTATAGAAATGTTTTCACCACTGCAAGACAAAATCGCGCAATAATTATACTTCTCAGTTATTGTGACGTCCGTATTTTTTTTTTTTAAAGAGAGGGAAAAGTCAGGCCTTCTTGCAAATGCGTAATTATGAATTCAAGGAAATTAAAGATAATGCAGTACCTTAATTAGTTGCAATATCTTACTTAATAACAATATTAATAATATTAGGTGAAAAGGGTAGGCTATATTGCGTATATGTAAGATGTCAAGTTAATTTATTTCCGGAAATGTTTGGTGTATGAACTGAAGTACAGAGCAGATAGTCCCTCAGTTTATATGTAATATGTTTTAATATCAAGAATGACAGCCTTTTATTGTAATATAATTGAGGAGTAGAAGTTTGCAAATTACGTCTATTGTCCATAAAATATTGTACGAAGCATTTAATAAGCAATGATGAGTCCTTTAAATGTCCCAAATGTCAATGTCTTTTAAGTGTTCTGCTATGAATATATAGGGCAGAACAGCGCTCCGAGCGGCGGAATTGGCATTACGAGGGAACCACTTCAGACTCGTTTTTCAAGCTCTATGCGCCAGCTTGTATAATCTCGTAAGCAACGGCTACAACACACGAGTTTCATCAGATGAAGTATGTGAAGTAGGAGTATATTTTGTAGTTTAGCTCTAATGCCCACTGGTGTTATCTAGAGCTGAAGATATACCGCGAGTTGTGTAATTGTATATCTTCTTTTTAATCATAAAATGTATAACGTAATTAAGCAGAAAGATAGAAAGATAAATAAAAAGTGAAGTACACAAGGTCGGTTTATGAAGAACATAATATAGCTGTTTTGAGAGCTTCCATTACAGACGTGAAGTAGCTCGGATCTCTCTCTCTCTCTCTCTCTCTCTCTCTCTCTCTCTGTCCTTTGTTGTAAGTAACATGAACTCCAGCAAGCATTTCTGTAACTAATACATCAGAATGTCGATTGAACTCTGCCCTTAAACAGAGAGCAGAATGAAAGTCTTGCTGCATCGCTGTCGGATTAGTTACATGCGGCCAGAACAGATAAGCTACAGACGAGAGCAAACGCTCTCCAGTCTCGTATCAGGGAACGCTCCGCTCGAGTCTGTTACTAAATCGATTGAGCTAATAGCTACAACTAATAGGCCTATAGTTCACACAGCATTAAAAGATGGATCACTATGTGGTATCGGAAATCGTTTCTAGTCTTGAAAGACGATTTATGACTTGCTGCTCTAACAAGCTATAACCATCTACTCTAGGTCGTCTTCATGGATAAAGACATACCTGCCCGATGAAACGGATATGCTTCGTCATCGTTCAGAAATGAACCCACGCTTGAATCACGACATTCCAGACAGCACCCTTACAATCTGTCAAATTTATCACCACCACCACCATCGATAAGTAATAACAATAATAATAATAATAATAATAATAATAATAATAATAATAATAATAATAATAGAGAATATGACATTTGGCATTTAAGGAACCCGGAGGTTCAATGCCGCCCTCACATAAGCCCGCCATCGGTCCCTATCCTGAGAAAGATTAATCCAGTCTCTACCATCATATCCCACCTCCCTGAAATCCATTTTTATATTATCCTCCCATCTACATCTCGGCCTCCCCAAAGGTCTTTTCCCTCCAGCCTCCCAACTAACACTCTATATGCATTTCTGGATTCGCCCACACGTGCTACAAGCCCTGCCCATCTCAAACGTCTGGATTTAATGTTCCTAATTATGTCAGGTGAAGAATAAAATGCGTGCAGTTCTGCGTTGTGTAACTTTCTCCATTCTCCTGTAACTTCATCCCTCTTAGCCCCAAATATTTTCCTAAGCATCTTATTCTCAAACACCCTTAACCTATGTTCCTCTCTCAAAGTGAGAGTCCAAGTTTCACAATCATAAAGAACAACCGGTAATATAACTGTTTTATAAATTCTAACTTTCAGATTTTTTGACAGCAGACTAGATGATAAAAGCTTCTCAACCGAATAATAACAGGCATTTCCCATATTTATTTCGCGTTTAATTTCCTCCCGAGTGTCATTTATATTTGGTACTGTTGCTCCAGGATATTTGAATTTTTCGACCTCTTCGAAGGATAAATTTCTAATTTTTATATTTCCATTTCGTACAATGTTCTGGTCAAGAGACATAATCAAATATATTTTTATATATTCATAAATATATCTAGCTTCAAGTTTGTTCTATAAATATCTTTATCTATTATTTTATTAAGTCGATTATTATTTATAAAAATGGCGATTTTTTTTTTTTTACAGATTTGAGTAGATCGTACAAAACGAAATGCCTACTGAATATAAATGAAAGGCGAATGTGAACAGGGAACAGTGGAGTGAGAAGAAATGGTCGTCCAAAAGATCAAGTTAAGAAAAGACTGGCTCTAAATGTGCAACTAGTGATTGAGTGCTGGAAAAACTACGTACTTGCTTACAATAAAGAATGATGATTGGATCGAGTGTAGAGATTGTAGAAAATGGTTTCATGTGCCTTGCTGTCCATACGGAGACAAAATATGTGTCGACTGTGGTATGAAAAATGCACGAGAGTAAAACAGTGCCAATAAACAGTCATTATTTTCAACTAACAAACTAAGTAGTCAACATCCAAATTATAAATAGTTACTTTGAGACCCTTGCCAGCCTGTAGTCTACTTAATTAGTGAATAGGAATATTTTCAATAAATTAGACATGTTATATTTTCGTTTACATGCGTTTTTATATTTAATTCACAGCACGGCGTCTCACCCTAACAGACGGGGAAGAGACGCCTTGAATCCAGCTTTTTAAATTGTTCTTATAACAACTAAACTTTATTCTATATCTGTTCTGTGTATATATTATGAAAACTCATACGTGGTACAGTCATTAAGTTCTGACACTGACGCCTGAAGGGTAGGCACCCACAAGAATCAGGATATCTCAGAAGATGCCGCGTGATACGGCGTACACTTAAACAGATCGACATCCTCCCTCAATATAGTCGCCGTTGGCCGCTATGCACGTCTGCCAACGTTGGTGTAGCTGCTGGAAGCACTGCTGAAAGATGTTGGCAGGAAGACGCCGTATGGCTTCTCTTGTGGCAGTCATGACCTTTTCGGCCGCATAAAAATTACGTCCACGTAGGATTGATTTCATGAGGGGAAAGAGAAAAAAAATCGCATGGTGGGAGATCAGGTGAGTACGGAGGATGTGGCAAAACAGCGACCTGTTGCCTTGCAAGTTCCTCTTGGACAAGGATGAAGCGATGTGCAGGGGCGTTGTCGTGTAGCAACAGCCAATTCTTCCTATGCCAAAGCTCAGGATGCTTACGACGAATTGAATTGCGTAAACGGCCAAGAATCTCTTTGTAGAGGATCTTGTCTACAGTTGCACCTTGTGGGATGAATTCTATGTGAACAATTCCATTTGAATAAAAAAAAAACTGTTAAAGCATCACCTTGCCTTTTGACCTGTCTTGTTGCGGATTTTTCTGCCGTGGAAATAATGGCGTTTTCCAGGTGGCGGATTGTCGCTTCAGTTGCGGATCTTAAAGGAAACACCATGTTTCGTCTCCAGTTATGATCGGTTATAGCAGTTCCGCCTAATTTCTGACAGAACGTGACGTTTGCCCGTTGCTCAAACTGCAACATACTCGAGTTCCGACGCGCGCATTCAAATCACCGTCACAACAAAGACCGTAGTTCTGTTTACACTATATGCACGTAACTGTATGATGCTGGGACGAGAGACTAGCTGACAACGTACCATATCACGGCGCCACCTATCCGTTCTAGTGCACCACACAGCCACTATGCCCTCAGTCTCAGAACTTAATGAATGTACCACGTATATTAAATATATTGCTTCAGAATTTTCAGCTGTTTTTTTATGTTTTGGAGAGAAGTTATAAACTTAATTTTAAAAAAGTGTGGCATCACTACCGGATTTGCCCTATGGATCACATGCGAAGACTAAAGCCTGGTTCAGACGGTGCTAGTTTCTGTGATGGATTCCAAGGTGGCTACGCTGATGGGTGCCCTGCGTGCTCACTTGCTGGCTCCCGTGTTGGCTACGGTGATGGTAGTTGTTCACACGGAGCTGGCTCTTTTCACAGTTCAAATTGGAAAATCATCTGCTGCTTCATCTGTTACCAACACTCATGGTCAAAAAGAAACTAAACGTGTGTGGAAAACAACTAAAGTCCTACATTAATAGTAGTAAATGTCGTAATAAAGTATTAGTATTTATTTATTTAACCTGGTAGAGATAAGGCCGTCAGGCCTTCTCTGCTCCTCTACCAGGAGATTCCAACTATAATATGAAGAATAAAATTACAATTAGTATTAAATTTACAATTACAATTACAAATAACATTACAATTAGTATTAAATTTACAATAAAGTAATTATGCCATAAGTGCGAAACAACTAAAGTTCGATATTTAATTGTTGTTTCTCAGAAACTAAAGAATATAGAAAAAAAAAAACAGGTTTAGTTGGGAAACAGCGAACATGGCGACATGGTTTCAGTGGTGATATTATATGATCATCTTTGGATCCAGCCTGCAAACCATCACGAAAAATAGCAAGGAACCTACCCTCGAAATCCAGCAAGCTAGCCATACAAGGAGCCACCAGAGCGCATTACTTCCAGCAAGTGAGCACGCAGGCGAGCCATCAGCGCAGCCACCTTGGAATCCATCACAGAAACTAGCACCGTCTGAACCAGGCTTAAGAGGAAGACAGGAAATAGAAAAGATTGGAATATGTTGGGTTTGCAGTGAAATATCTGCCCTTGGGCAGAAAACTATGAATGAATGAGTGAGTGAGTGAGTGAGTGAGTGAGTGAGTGAGTGAGTGAATGAATGAATGAATGAATGAATGAATGAATGAATGAATGAATGAATGAATGAATGAATGAATGAATGAATGAATATATCCTTAAGAAATAAAACTTGGAAGACATGCTTTAATTGCATGAAATACATTTTGATACTTGTGTAATTTGGCATTAATATTGTTCTGCCGTGTCATTTCTCGAAATTCATCCACAAAATGCTGCGAGAGTCCCGTCTTTCTTTCTTCGCACTGCTGCTTGGCTCAAGTGAGTCTTTAATCATAGCAGGGAGCAAACAATGACTGTTATAATCACTCTGCGTTGGGCGGGCAATGAACAACTGAACGCGCTCTAACTAGGCAACTCCACACCTGACTTAACTGTAAAAAGCTAAATGAGCAATTTGTGGCCGAGTTCATGTGGGAAATGAAGTTACGGAAGGAACCGCTGTTTTCATTAACAGTTACCTCTTTTTTGTCTTAATATCCTGTAATTAAAAGCGCCTTCTAAGTGTGCGCATCCAGAGCTTGAGTCTATGACTACAGGAATTAGGAACGGTTTATTTCATATTACAGGCATGGATATTCTGCGCCACAGTGCAGAGGCAACTACACAGGGTGTGAATAAACGAGTTTTACAGGCGGAAGGATTTTAGAGAGGAAAAAAAGGGAGAAATTAGAGAGTTTTCGCCATAGTTGTATCCCACGATCAATTGGGAGGCCTAAGCATGGCAGAGTTGCGCCCCGAAGAAATCAGGTAGCAGAAGGGACATGGCATAGTTGCGCCACGAAGAAATCAGGCAGCAGAATGGATATGGCATAGTTGCGTCCCGATGGCATAGTACACACGAAAGTGATTGTCATAAAATAAATAAATTACTTTAAAATATGATAGTGGTAGCTGCTTTTTTTTAAGAACATGTATGTCTATTTTACCGCTTCTGAATTCTTCGATCACGTGGTTTAAAAAGTTGCAAGTTGCTTTCACAAGAGAACACCACCAACTGTTTTTCTTGGTCATTAACTAATAACATGTCTTCGTTCCTGTGCGATTTGACTTGCACTGTTTGTAATGGAGAATGAAATTCTTCAACTTTCCTCAGTAATGGCAGTAACGCCTTTCGCCTTGTCGAATATATGTATTTCTTAATATTATATATATAGCACTTTTATTCAAACGTCTTGTGTTTTCATTTGAGTTCACTTCACGAATTATCAGTTTAATGGGTCTCTCAGAAATGTTTTCCGTACCTTTTCTTTTAACACTGTTCGAACACTTCGTCAAAGTGTAAGTCCACAGCGTGATTATGATCAATTTTGCTATTTAAAATGACATTTTTTGTCACAATAAATGAACTGCATTTTTTTTTTGTACACCGATATCTTAACGCTACGATACAGGGTTTCGCAAATGGAAACTTAAAACCATTGTGAATTATTAACTCTTTACTCTTTTCACTAAACATAACATTAAATTAACCTCACTATACACCAGAGACGGTGTGAAAATCACTAATAAAATGTCAACGAAATATTCCAACGACTCACTCATTTGAATATATCAGTTAATAAAGTACTGCCAACTTCATGATGTTCATTTTAACGGTATCGATAATGAATATTAAATCGAATAAGAAATCAATAAGGTTGGTTGATGACGAGGCTCGAGTTCCTGTAATGTCTTTTTCTCTACCTATTTCATCGGGGCGCAACTATGCCATGCCCCTTTTCTCTACCTGATGGGAACGGGGCGCAACTATGCCCACAAAACAGGACCCTTTTTTATCTGCTGCATCTTACCTGACTGTGGGGCGCAACCATGCCCTGCCCGTTTTCTCACCCTGGTCGTCCGCTGTACGGTTAACGCTATGTTAACGTCAGTAGTTACATATTTGTTGACGTATGTTAATGTACGTAAATCTTCGGAAAGCAACATTATTAGTTCCCGCTTCTTTAACACTTATTATGTCGTAGCTCCTATGATAGTCAATCAATCCCGCTGTATTGTTTTTTAATCGATGGCTCAGTGTCTAAGGAAAGCACAGAAAATAATTCGAAACGAAAATTTATTTAGAAAAGTCAGAAAAAAAATTCTAACTTCGATGTGATCTGTTCAGAATAGACATTTACACCTTCAAAAGTGGGTAAGCGGCAAACTTTTTTATTTTTCACCTTAGATGGGGGTCAAAGCGAGAGAAATGTTGAGAAAGAATGAAAATTACTTTTAAAGGTAGTCATTGCTCAAAATCTTTACTGCTGTCCAAATTACGGCGAGTTAAACAAAGGTGAATTTGCGTTTGGCGGAATGGTAACGATTCAATATTTTGACTGTTGTATTTTATTTGTTAGCATATTAAATATTGACAAAATTATTAACCTCTACACACTTATTTTGTAAATAGTAATTTTGCTCTAAATCGTTTAGGAATCGAATTCACTGATCCTGTAACAGACCTGAGTATCAGGGTGTTTTCTTAGGAGAAAAGATTAGTAGGCCTACGTAGGAGAGGACTGACATCCCTACTGCTTCTCAGTGCCGATTGTCTTCTGAATTGGGAATCTTAACATTCTGCAACCCTAAAGGCCTTTCGGGGCTTCTAACTGGATGGCATAGCGGTGCGATTTTCGATATTATTTGTTTTTGCTAGCACTATCTCTAGTGCTGCATTATTAATATCAATACTTACTGCACTATATAACTCTATCACTTTTCCATGAGAATTACACACTGCAGGCAAAATTAACTGCACAGAGTGTACACCGATCTCAGTACTCATACGAGACAAATTGTCTCCAGGCACGCTTCACTTTATTCCTTACTCATCCCTTCTTGGATAGTTAGAATATTTTTCGCAGTTTTTGTTAACCTAGTCATGTACCTTTCTTAATTATTTCATGTATTTTTAGAACTCTCCGTTAAATCACATGAAGGCGACACATAAAACAAGAGACGTTTTTGAATAACATGCGGGGATACTTTACTATTTTTGCCTAGTTATTTTTAAAATTGTAACAAAAATAATCAAGAATAAAATATTTATCTTCATACAGTATTTAGATTTTTTCTAAATAGTAGTATTTATGTTTAATCCTTAAATTGACAAAGTATCCTACAGGGAACAGCAGGTTAATATATGCTGTTAATAGAGCAATAGAGAAAAATTGGTAGGAAATAGTAACATACGTTACAAGAGCGGTATGTTGACGTTTTCATGGTCGAGGAAAAGATTGAAAAAGCGAAACGTAGTTGAGCTTTTTTAATTTCCGAGAACATGAAAACAAACATACTGTTCGTGTATCGTACATTATTTTGTGCGAAGATCGTTTATTACATACCTGAAAGACGAATTTCTAATTAATTGCAATGAAATCTCCATCTTGGTTTCTGTTTAATGACGGCAACTTCGGAAAACCAAAATATCTTTCTTCAACATTGTTGCTATAAAATGTTTTCTGTGTTTACTATACTCCAGCAGGCCGTGATATACGTCTGTCTTTTTTTCCCCCCAATCTATAAATGCGAACTTAAAACAAACGGTAAGGTTATGTAATGATTTATTTTTCATTTTAATATTTTAACAATATTATTTATATAACATATTGCAGTAATAACATCGGCATCTGGAATCTTGTCGATTTTTTCACGGCTTCCTTAATGTTACTTGTATCAGGAATGCAATAAGTTTCGTGGAGTAGTAGACTTTACTTAATTTTTGCAAATATTTAAAAACAATAATTAACATTGCAATTTAGGTGAAATTGCAGTGGTAAGTTTCCAATTTATAATTATTACTATATTGAACGTCTCTAAATATAATATGTTAAAAGCCTAAAGCAGTAAAATCAATTATGTCACTTAAGCGGTAAGAAGAGGGAAATTGTTGTGTGTGTTAGGTTGGGAATACTGAATGTGGAATTTTAGACTTTCCGCGGATTGGTTTTGTGCGGAAACCAAGCAAATACGCACGATCTCGCACAAAATTATATTTAACCAAAATTACACAATGCTATAATATTGTACAACATACAAAATACGGACTTTGCGATAGTTGTTTTCTTGACAGTCCGACAAGGTTTAATAAACTAGTGTGAGAAATCAAGTTTTGCCAATTTAAGGGTTAAGGAAGTTTTATTTTAGTATATAAAATTTAATTCAAAATACTAAATACAAATATTTGCACATAGAATACTTAATAAATTTTACAGAAGAAAGAGTTCGTCCTAAGGGCTGGATTCGGGAAGAGTACCTAAAACGCTCATTGCATTTCCGCGTTGAATAGCAATAATTAAGCGCTGACACAAGTAAGTAGTACAACGGCGATCACCAGTAATGGAGATCAAAATTTGGCCGATTTGAGATACCAAAACTTTAGCGTCATGACTCCAATTATTTTAGGACTGAGAAGAGAAATCAATATACCAAAAGTATATCATAGAACTTACGGGCAATCGAACCCTAGCTCTTCCTAACCTACACCATTGTACATTAAGTTAATATTTGATAAATTAAAATACAGAATTGTCAATAAGATCCGAGACATTCCAAAATTAAATTTCATTTTTTTTATCCGTATCCACTTTTTAAATATCGTAACATTAATTTACCAATAAATTATGGTATAATTTCTTATTTCGAACCGTTTCATAACAAGTTTTACAATGTATACTTCCGCAAAAGAGCTTCTTGCACGTAAGTCACATCTGTCGTACGTTTGTAGGGCGATCACGACAACTTTTATTGCATTGAAAGTTTTCGAAAACTTTCACAACACGAAATTCGATGTGCCTTCCTTTGAAAACTAATGTAAAATGGTAACGATGTCTGGCGATCTAGTATACGCCTCTGATTCAGTTTTGTTCCTTCCACAGAAAGAGCATCGATCCGTTGAGGACAAAGCCAAAGGAATAACTTCGGCACCTGTAATATTCCGTGAGTCATCAGTTTCTTTGAGGCAGACAACTTCGAAGTTCCATGAATTTCTACGTTATTGAATTTCGATTACGAAAGGTTAAATTAATTTTATTATTAATTATTTTAGCAACTATCACGCACCTGGGCCCTATTTCACGAAAGTACAAATTACAAGTTACAGGAGGAAAAAAAGTTACAAATTTACATATTTACAAATGTTTGTGTTTCACAAAGATATTCTTATAAATTTGTAATAGAAGTAGAAAATAACAGTTTAAGGCCATGATCGTACAAATTCAATTGTCATTTGTTTACAATTTTATTTTACAATTTGTATGTTACAAATTTACAAATTGTGTAACAAATTCTTACCCTACTCTTGATGTGGGTAAACAACTGAATTTGAGGTTATATTATTTTAGATTCTAAAATTGGTTCAAGTGTGTTTGAAAAAAAAAACACTTACACTGCTATTAAAGATACCGCTAGCCTATAGTTATTGCACTTGTTAATCCTGTGGATCAGTCATTATATTGATGGAAGAAAATGTTATGTTTTATTTAACGACGCTCGCAACTGCAGAGGTTATATCAGCGTCGCCGGATGTGCCGGAATTTTGTCCCGCAGGAGTTCTTTTACATGCCAGTAAATCTACTGACATGAGCCTGTCACATTTAAGCACACTTAAATGCCATCGACCTGGCCCGGGATCGAACCCGCAACCTTGGGCATAGAAGGCCAGCGCTATACCAACTTGCCAACCAGTTGATGGAAGATATACAGGATGATTCAATATTGATGGCATTATCTTTTCGTACGTTTTCTCATTGAAAGAGTAGGAATTGATAAAAACGTTTCCTATGAAAGTTGTTTGTTTTGAAGAGCTCTATCAAATGGTACCATATTTGACCACGACTCCCATTTGAAATTTTAAAGTGATACGCCACTGACACTACTTCCTGTTAAGGCTGATTGATGAAATCAAGCTCAAGTGAAAGTTTACATGTGCTTTAGTAATAAATATTTTTGTCTCGAAAATTTTAATGCACTAGTTTCCGAAATAAATGACTGTTACACGTGGTCTGAATCACCCTGTATAGTGAAGTATAAAGCTATTTTGTGCAGGTGTATAAACTATTACATATTAATACACTGGTAGATTTGAGCAGGAGATGCATAAGTGACACAAAAAATCTATATTCGGTACACATTCCTATTAATAGGTACATCATATTTAGTTGAAGTCTTCTAATTGAAATTCTATTTTCTTTCGCACTCATGATTATTAATTATGTTATTAATATTAACTTCAACAATGACTTACAAAATGCATGACCTAAAATAACTTATGTAACGTCCACACCTGTGGAGTAACTGTTAGCGTGTCTGGCCGCGAAAACAGGTGGCCCGGGTTCGATTCCCGATTGGGGCAAGTTGCCTCGTTGAGGTTTTTTCTGGGCTTTTCCCTCAACCAAATACGAGCAAATGCTGGGTAACTTTCGGTGCTGGACTCCGGACTCATTTCACCGGCATTATCACCTTCATCTCATTCAGAAGCTAAATAACCTAAGATGTTGATAAAGCGTCGGAAATTAACCTACTAAAAACAGTATGTAACCAAAGCCTATTATAAAAATCACTCATGGTTTACATTTTATAAATCACTGTTACAATTTCAGGAATATCTTCGAGTATTTTGTAAAAATAGTTTACTGTAAGAGCCCCTTCAGACAAGGTCACTTTTAGAAGCGCTGCCGTTTGTGAATAATGGACATAAATGGGGGCCTTCACACGCAGCCACAGCCACATACAGTGTCGTTGCAGACGCTATGACACTAAATGTGGCGCTTCCCGTGGCGATACCAAGAATTAACTTGTAGGTTTCATACGACGCTATAGCGACGCCACTATTTTATTGGCGCGTGAATGACGTGTTTGTGGCGCTACTAACAGACGACTGTTGGGCCACCAATTCCTTACAGCGCCACGACAATATACAATCTATTGTACTATGGTGTCTTTTTTTTTTCGAATTTAATTGTTAATTCCATCTATAAGCTCTTGAAATCACTTCTTAGACATGATAAAATACGAAAAAAAAAAAAACTTTTTATCGTCCTGATGTAAATCATTAAACAAAGTATAAAACAGTCCTCGATTCAGTATTTCCAAAACCAATGGATGGACCCTTCTTCTACTTTTACGTCTATTCTTTTTCCGTATGAGAAAATTTATCAAAAGTACATATTTCCTTCTACGTCCATGTTCACTGGAAAACTGAAAAATTCTTCAGAATAAAGCAGGGTTTCAAACGAGTCACTAGTCGTGCCGCTAAATGACTTCGTCTGAAGGGGCCTAACTTTAGCTACAGAATATATTTTCTGTAAATTTGTGTACTTGTAATTTGTACTTTCGTGAAAAAGGCCCTTGTAGTCCAACTACATACATTAATTGAATGAGAATACTGAGAGATCAGTTTGGAATTAATACAACAGAAATAAAGCACACAGTTACTGAAAGAAGTAAAGTTATAAATGTCCAAAATAATTCTATCTAGTGGAACAAATTTATGACGAAAAACATTTCTCGACGCTTTCGAGACGTTGACAGTGAAGAACGGACCACGAAAATAATCTGTATTCAATTCATATAAGAGATTGTGTGGACCTCAGATTCGCTACGCTACGGCAGGATAAAGAATCCCGTCCCTGTTTGGGCTTGAAGTAGGAGTTCTTCCAGCCCGTCGACTCGTTCTAGCGACAGTCAACCCGGCTCCACAGGAGTTCAAGGAAGTGTCATATGTGTGGATAGAGTTGGAAAAGAAATTCTCTGCAAGGGCGAGACTGTTACTGCATCAATAATAAAGGAAATGGGAAATATGAAGGTGAGATGGCAGACAGAGAGGAAAGGTTTCAACAAAAGGAAGAGGCACAGGTCCGTCATGGACTGTAGACCAGTGACGAGTGAATGAATGAATTAATGAGTGAATGAATGAATGAGTGAATGAATAAATGAGTTAGTGAATTAGTGAATGACTGCATGAATAAGTGAATGAGAGTGAATGAATGCGTGAGTGAATAAATGACTAAATGAATGAGTTAGTGAATAAGTGAGAGAATGAAGGAGTGAATGAATGCGTGAATAAATGAGCGAGTGAATTAATGAGTGAGTGACTAAATTAATTAATTAGTGAGTAAATGAATGAATTAGTGGATGAATGAGTGAGTGAATGAATTAAAGAATGCGTGAATAAATGAGCGAGTGAATGAATGAGTGAATGACTGAATGAATTAATTAGTGAGTAAATGAATGAATTAGTGGATGAATGAGTGGGTGAATGAATTAAAGAATGCGTGAATAAATGAGCGAGTGAATGAATGAGTGAGTGAATGACTGAATGAATTAATTAGTAAGTGAGTGAATGAATGAGTTAGTGGATGAATGAGTGAGTGAGTGAATGAGTGAATAACTAAATGAATGAATGAGTGAATGAGTGCGTGAATGAATGAATGAATGTGTGAAGGAACGAATAAATTAATCACTTATTCATTCCTTCACTCACTCATTCATTCATTCATTCGTTCATTCATTCATTAATTCATTCATTCACGTATTAATTCACTCATCCATTTATTCATTCATTCACTCATCCATTCATTCATTCATTCATTCACTCATCCATTCATTCATTCATTCATTCACTCATTCACTCATTAATTAATTCATTCATTAATTCAGTCAATCATTCATCTATTCACGCATTCATTCACTCTAATTCACTCACTCATTCATTCACTTCATTCACTCACTCATTCTTTCACTCACTCATTAATTAATGCATGAATGAATGAATGAGTGATTGACTGAATTAATAAATCAATTAATGAGTGAGTGAGTTAGTGAATGAGTGAGTGAATGAATGGATGAGTGAATGAATGAATGAATGGATGAGTGAATGAATGAAGGAATGAATGAATGAGAGAATGAGTGAGTGAAGGAACGAACGAATGAATGAATGAGAGAATGAGTGAGTGAATGAACGAACGAATGAATGAATGAATGAGAGAATGAGTGAGTGAGTGAATGAATGAACGAACGACTGAATGAATGAATGAATGAATGAATGAATGAATGAATGAGAGAATGAGTGAGTGAGTGAGTGAATGAATGAACGAACGACTGAATGAATGAATGAATGAGAGAATGAGTGAGTGCATGAATGAATGAATGAATGAATGAATGAATGAATGAGAGAATGAGTGAGTGAATGAACGAATGAATGAATGAATGAGAGAATGAGTGAGTGAATGAACGAAGGAACGAATGAATGAGAGAATGAGTGAGTGAATGACTGAATGAATTAATTAATTAGTAAGTGAGTGAATGAATGAGTGAGTGAATGAGTGAATAACTAAATGAATGAATGAGTGAGTGAGTGAATGAATGAATTAGTGAGTGAGTGAATGAACGAATGAATGAATGAATGAATGAGTGAATGAACGAACGAATGAATGAATGAGAGAATGAGTGAGTGAATGAATGAACTAATGAATGAATGAATGAACGAATGAGTGAATGAATGAAGCTCATTCTATAACGTTTGTTCAAGGAACGACGCACTTGGCGTAATGTAGCAACCAACTCATTAGGTTCCATAAAATATTCTTCTGGTTAATGATTATTTATTAAACATAATATCAGTCTCAGTTCATTTTTAGTACCGATTATATCGATACATAATTAAAAGTGAATAGCAGTATTAATTTTTGTGCCGCTAACCATACAACACAGATTCACAGAGCACCTCGCACTGAGAAGGGTCTACTTCTGAGGATTATATATTTGGAACCTTTTTGTTGTTAGTCATCGTCTTCTTCTTCCTCCTCTTCTTCTTCCTCTCTCCATGGTTTATACATCATAATCTGTTCCGACCTCACTCTAATCCTTCAATTTTCTGTACGATCTGCCTATATCTCTTTTACCTAACGGTTTGTAATTGTAGATTTAGTTTCGAAGTCTTATGTCATCGATCGTGTCTAAATGTTCCAGCCAATTAAATCTGTATTGTGATCTATCTTCATTTATTGCATTTACTTTCAATTCTTCGTTAGTTTTGTGGTCTAATAAAGTGAATAGTTTTTTATGCTTATATTTTATTCTTAACTTTTCTTGTCTGTATCCATGTCTCAGATCCGTACATCAGTACAAGTTTAGCCACTGTTTTATAAAATTTAATTCTAGTATCCTTTCCGTTTTATTTTTCTGTGTTTTGTGGATTGCCCCACATATTGCTTGGAATTTTTCTAATTTTATATTTATACTCTTTCAGTGTGGAAACCTATTTCACATCCCAAGAATTTAAAATGAGATATTTGTTCCAAGGGAATATTATCAAATATTACTTTGGATCTGATTTGGCCCCAAAATGGCATTATCTTTGCTTTTCCTTTGGAAATTTGAAAACAGTGCTGTACATTTCCCATAATCTTTTTATTTAATTATTTAACCTGGTAGAGATAAGGCCATAAGGCCTTCTCTTCCTCTATACCAGGAGATTACAACTACAATGTTAAGAATACAATTACAATTATAATTACAATTAATATTAAATTTACAAATACAATTAAAATCAAAGTACTAATAGATTAACTGATTAATAAAGGTTAGACAGTTTATTGTAAAAGTTAAGAAGAGAGAAGCATTTCTTTTATTGATTAAGTACAAATTAAACCTACTCTACGCAGTAAGAAAATGCTTAATAAGTTTGCTTTTGAACGCTACTAAATTCCGACAGTCTCTGATGTCACTGGGTAGGGTATTCCACAAGCACGAGAGCGAATGGGACACACTCACGGACAGGAGAACGCGAATTCGATTATGCGCACTGTTCAAAACATACAGAGGTGAGCCTGCCTGGAGAGAAATAAAAAATAGGTTGCAGCAGCCAAATTACTCTTCAAGGAACGACCACTCATATAAATTGAGGGAAAGAAGACAGAGGACGGACACTGGAAAGTTTTCTTTTCTCAATCGTACTATCAGGGACTGGAATGCTTTACCTGCAGACTTACTAAAGGCTTTACCAACAACCAAAAATGTATTTAAAAATAGGCTTAAGGACTTTACTAATAGACGGTAATTATACACAGTATTTAAAGGGTGTAAATGATATGTTGTTATTGAAGTGTTGTATCAGTGAAGAATTATGTTGTGTCAGTGAAGTGTGTTGTATCAGTGAAGAAGTATGTCGTGTCAGTGAAGTGTGCTGTGTAAGTGAAACGTGTTCCTGTCAGTGAAGCTGTATAGGTTATAGTGGCAGTGCAAAGTATTTGAACAGTGAAATGTTTTTGAAGTGTTAGTGAAATCAGGATAGAATCAGTGAAATGTGTCGTAGTTCCAGTGCAGTGAGTGAGTTGACAGCGAAATGAGTGTATTGTTGAAAGGTACTTGTGCAGATATGAACATATACTCGTGAGTTTTAGTTCGATCTTAGTTTTAAGATACAAACTAGAATATTTCAAATGTTATTTTAAGTGATCGTTTCATTTAATTTAGTATATTCCCTGTTGTTGTTATTATTATTATTATTATTATTATTATTATTAGTATTAATTATTAGTATTATCATTAATTGTATTTTTAATTAATAAGTTTATTATTGTCATTATTGAGTGTAATTAGTTACCACTGCCACCGGGTATATACCCATTGCAGTGTGAATAAATACATACACATACACATGATGATGAATACGATGATGTCTTTGGCGTTGGTATGGCTAGTATGCGGCTATTTTGCGTGCGTGTGAAGAGATTATGATATGATGACAGGTAACTGAAACGGGAGGCAAGGTAGGTTAGATAAAACATTAAATAATTCCGTTTTTCTGTGAAAACAATGGCAAAATTTACTTGAACAATTAAAATTTTCTTAACTCGCCATCACTGTCTGCAGTGTGTATGCTAATACATTTCTGGACGAAGTTATGAAAAGTCAATGCAAGAAGACAGCAAGGCAGCAAGCAATGGAGACTGAAAAAACTGAGAGAAAAAGTGGAAAAAAAAAATTACTGAAAATATTCTATTTTTGAACCCGTTATACAGTAAAACCTGTTCAAGACGGAAGTGACATGATCCCGATTTTTTTTCCGTTATCGACAGGTTTCCGTATTATTCAGGTGTGAAGTTAATATGCAATATTTTATCATTTGTATAACTGAAAAACAAAATGGCATGCCGCAAACTGCAAGAAGTACAAAACATTTCGTTTAACACTACTGACATTAAATCAGCTTCCTGTCGCTTATTCCAGTGGTGAATCATACTGAAGAAAAATCTCATTTTCTGTTTAATGTTACCGTAACTCACTCATTAAACACTTAAATCATACTAAATTTAATATCTAACGCTATACTGTAATAGTGTACTGTATATCACTGCACATTATTTAAGTTAATTTATTGGTCTAGGAGCCATCCATTAGAACCTTTGAATTCTGACTTATTTATTTTTTTTTGGCAGTTCAAGGGTTTGTTTTGCAGAATAGATCCAGAAATTGGCATGGTCTTTGAAAAGGCATGAAAAACTCACTCTCACAACAGTTCATTTATTTCCACATAACCAGCGTTTTTCTGTTTCCTTTTTATGGCACCATTATTGTCCGCAAGCCACTCACTCATGAGACGGTCTTTATTTTTCACTCACTCATGAGATGGTCTTTATTTTTCAAAGTGTTACACCTGAATTTTCCACAACTGAAATTCCACCCTCGCACTCTCTAAATTTTGCAAAGAAAATTTGTTTTTATCGTAGTGACCTACATATTTCGTACATTTCTTGAAATTACACACTGCTTCAAAATATAGTTTACATTATAATAGTGTATCCAAAATATTATTTCCGTTTTGAACAGTATCAGATAGTTTGTTTCCGCGTTGGACAGTTTCCGTTTTATTCAGGAAAAATTATACATAATAAAGGGTGCGTCAGAAAGAACGGATGGATTTCAAACTATCGATACGGAACGAGGAGAGAGATATAGTGAGGGAGACCACGACTGTTGGGTCAGCCATAGAATGCAGTTTCAGTTGAGAACATGGTGTTGGTCTGGTGTACAACGTGCTTTCATCGTAGAGACATTTTTGAAAAATGAAGAGTCTGTGATCGCCACTCAGGACTCATTTCGACATCGGATGTCACGCTAGGATTCCAACTCGGAATACAATTTTGCGGTGGGAGACTTCATTTCGTATCACAGGTTCAACATTAAAGAAGAAATCACCTGGACGAAATTCTATTGCACTGAGATTGTCCGAGGCTACGGTAAGATCTCGCACCCTGCGACTTCTTTCTTTGGGACCATTTGAAGGCGTAAGTTTGTAAACATCGATCACATACACTGGACGAACTGAAGACAGCGATTCGTGAAGAAATCGTGCCAATTGCACCAGCTATGACTGTGAAAGTGATGGCGAACATCAGAAAACGCCTCGATGCCTGTATTGAAAGCCAAGGACATCATATGGATAATGTTGTTTTACATAAATAAACTGCATGTATTGGTGAATATGTTGATAACAATAAATTTTTGATTTGATGAATCTTTACAATTTTCTTGCCATGTGAAATCCATCCGTTCTTTCTGACGCACCCTGTACATACAAATTTCGTCAGGACCAATAAATTGTTCCCAAATAGACAGGATTCCGGATTATTCAGGTTCCGATTTGAACAGGTTTCACTGTATTTGTTTTATAACTTGCTGGTGTCCGAACGTTTCAGTTTCTAGAATGCAGTCTCGACATTTTCATTTTTAACTTTATTACGTGAAAACCTGAAGAATCGTGGGGAGAAATGCTTCATTCTGTTTTATGAAAGTGAAGGAATGACACGAAGCTCTCAGAAAGCGCCACGTGACGCAATACTTTTCCACTAAATTTCGTTTAAACGACATATGAGAATGCGCTGTCACTAGAAAGTGAAACTGCAGCCAGACGACAAAGTTTGGAGAGACTGCTGGGCGATATAAATTACACCACAAAAGAAAGGGAAAGAAAGGTGGTGTGGTGGTAATTTTGTTTTAACCACGCCATTACACGGCGTCCCCGTGCGACCATATAGCAACACGGCTTCTCTGAGCAGTTCAATAAAACTGAAGCGGCACAAACCGGTATGTTCGAGAACGACCACATCGCCCCGGGTGCGCGACCTTTTAATTAGCAATTTAACCCCGTTTAGATGTGATTCCGAGACACTTCAACAGGTTATTTCAACTCCCCCGCTGTCAATTCCAGCTTTACATGAAGTGTCAAATAAGCAAAACTTTCGAGGTAATAGTTTTATTAGTTAATATCTGGAGTTCAAATCCATTTTGAGCTGTTAATTACATTACAGCGTTCAAACGCGACTTCTGCCAACAGAAAGAATATCTATGAAAGGAAAACAAAATTGAAATACTCAAGTGACAACATGTCTGCCACAAATTCAAACGATTCGTATTCGATTCCTAGCAAGGCAGCAGAAAGTTATCTCTCCGCCACAAGGAATACTTGCTTGCTTTCTTACTTACGTACAAATGGCTTTTAAGGAACCCGGAGGTTCATTGCCGCCCTCACATAAGCCCTCCATCGGTCCCTATCCTGAGCAAGATTAATCCATTCTCTACCATCATATCCCACCTCCCTCAAATCTGTTATAATATTTTCTTCCAATCTGCATCTCGGTCTCCACTTCAAACTAACACTCTATATGCATTTCTGGATTCGCCCATACGTGCTACATGCCCTGCCCATCTCAAACGTCTGGATTTAATGTTCCTAATTATGTCAGGTAGAATACAATGCGTGCAGTTCTGTGTTGTGTAACTTTTTTCATTCTTCTGTAACTCCATCTCTCTCAGCCCCAAATATTTTCCTAAGCACTTTATTCTCAAACACCCTTCACCTCTGTTCCTCTCTCAAAGTGAGAGTCCAAGTTTCACAACCATACAGAACAACCGGTAATATAACTGTTTTATAAATTCTAACTTTCAGATTTTTTGACAGCAGACTGGATGATAAAAGCTTCTCAACCGAATAATAACAGGCATTTCCCATATTTATTCTGCGTTTAATTTCCTCCCGAACGTCATTTATATTTGTTACTGTTGCTCCAAGATATTTGAATTTTTCCACTCCTTCGAAGGATAAATCTCCAATTTTTATATTTCCATTTCGTACAATATTCTGGTCACGAGACATAATAATATAATTTGTCTTTTCGGGATTTACTTCCAAACCTATCTCTTTATTTGCTTCAAGTAAAATTTCCCGTATTTTTCCCTAATCGTTTGTGGATTTTCTCCTAACATATTCACGTCATCCGCATAGACAAGCAGCTGATGTAACCCGTTCAATTCCAAGCCCTCTGTTATCCTGGACTTTCCTAATGGCATACTCTAGAGCGAAGTTAAAAAGTAAAGGTGATAGTGCATCTCCTTGCTTTAGCCCGCAGTGAATTGGAAACGCATCTGACAGGAACTGACTATAAGGATTCTGCTGTAAGTTTCACTGGGATACATATTAATTAATCGAGCAATTAAATATAAAACGTTCAGTTATAAACGGAAATTATTGGTATTCTATGGCATACAATTTAAGATTGAAGCTTATAATATCAAAACAATACTATACCCAGACAGAGAAAGTTAAAACTTCAAATTTTTAAGAATCATAATGTATTCAATTATCAGATTCAAAGTAACAAAGAAAGAAGTTAAACCTTCAATCATAACAAAATGAGAACGTATTAAATGATATCTATAATGTTTTGTTACAGGTATAAAAATAAGTAGAAACTTGTGCTTACTGTCTGAACGATCCCCACCGCCTGTGAGATGAAACTTCCTGATGTTGCGGGCTGAAACAGACAACAAACACAGATAAGCAAGTTGCATCAGAACAGCATATACGGGCGCATAAAGTTTCACTGTTAAGAAATGCAATTGTGCTAAACAGTTTCAGCTTCGTGGTAAAAAAAGACACCCATGATAGCGTTAGGATAATTAGCTCAACAATAAACTGAACAATATTATAAACATTAATACAACAAACAATATACTTAGGAGAAACTACAATATTAATTTATTTCAGTACTAGCCATACTCTTGCGCTGCGCTGTACTTGTTACCAGAAATATTCAGGTTACAGTTTTATTATTAGTAAAAGGATAAATCGTTTATGTTCCGTGGACAAAAAGGAATAAAAAAATGTAGTATAAAATTAACACTTTATGTGGACTAAGTAAAGTTTAAGTAGAGCTATAGATTACCGTGGCTCTCTCTCGTAGTGGTAGCGTTCCGGACTGGTATTCATGAGCTCGTGGGTTCGAACACAACCTAGTGCTTTTTATGCTTTTTTAAGAGAGAGAGAGAGAAAGTAAAATTTGCTCTTATAAGAATAACTAACACTAGTATTGTGTAGCTGTATTGTTCCAAATCTAAAATTAAATTTATATTATTTATATCGCTAAAGAACGATAACTATATAAATGATAAGTTAAATATTATTTATAAAGCTAAAGAACGATAACACAATATAAATGATAACGTGAATATTATTTATATTGCTAAAGAACGATAACAGAATATAAACGATAACTTGAATATCATTTATATTGCTAAAGAACGATAACAGAATATAAATGATAGACTGAATATGATTTATATTGCTAAAGATCGATAACAGAATATAAATGATAACTTGAGTATTATTTATATTGCTAAAGAACGATAACAGAATATAAATGATAACTTGAATATTATTTATATTGCTAAAGAACGATAACGGAATATAAATGATTACTTCAATATTATTTATATTGCTAAAGAACGATAACAGAATATAAATGATAACTTGAATATTATTTATATTGCTAAAGAACGATAACAGAATATAAATTATAACTTGAATATTAATTATATTCTTAAAGAACGATAACGAAATATAAATGATAACTTGAATATTATTTATATTGCTAAAGAACGATAACGGAATATAAATGATAACTTCAGTATTATTTATATTTCTAAAGAACGACAACAGAATATAAATTATAACTTGAATATTATTTATATTGCTAAAGAACGGTAACAGAATATAAATGATAACTTGAATATTATTTATATTGCTAAAGAACGATAACAGAATATAAATGATAACTTGAATATTATTTATAATGCTCAAGAATGATTTTTAGTAGGTTATTTTACGACGCTTTCTCAACAGCTTAGGTTATTTAGCATCTGAATGAAATGAAAGTGATAATGCCGGTGAAATGAGTCCGGGGTCCAACACTGAAAGTTACCCAGCATTTGCTCATATTGGGTTGAGGGAAAACCCCGGAAAAAACCTCAACCAGGTAACTTGCCCCGACCGGGAATCGAACCCGGGCCACCTGGTTTCGCGACTAGACGCGCTAACCGTTACTCCACAGGTGTGGACGCTAAAGAATGATAACAGAATATAAACGATAACTTGAATATTATTTATAATGCTAAAGAACGATAACAGAATATAAATGATTACTTCAATATTATTTATATTGCTAAAGAACGATAACAGAATATAAATGATAACTTGAATATTATTTATATTGCTAAAGAACGATAACAGAATATATATGATAACTTCAATATTAATTATATTCTTAAAGAACGTTAACGAAATATAAATGATAACTTGAATATTATTTATATTGCTAAAGAGCGATAACGGAATATAAATGATAACTTCAGTATTATTTATATTTCTAAAGAACGACAACAGAATATAAATTATAACTTGAATATTATTTATATTGCTAAAGAACGGTAACAGAATATAAATGATAACTTGAATATTATTTATATTGCTAAAGAACTATAACAGAATATAAATGATAACTTGAATATTATTTATAATGCTCAAGAATGATTTTTAGTAGGTTATTTTACGACGCTTTATCAACAGCTTAGGTTATTTAGCATCTGAATGAAATGAAAGTGATAATGCCGGTGAAATGAGTCCGGGGTCCAACACTGAAAGTTACCCAGCATTTGCTCATATTGGGTTGAGGGAAAACCCCGGAAAAAACCTCAACCAGGTAACTTGCCCCGACCGGGAATCGAACCCGGGCCACCTGGTTTCGCGATTAGACGCGCTAACCGTTACTCCACAGGTGTGGACGCTAAAGAATGATAACAGAATATAAACGATAACTTGAATATTATTTATAATGCTAAAGAACGATAACAGAATATAAATGATAACTTGAATATTATTTATATTGCTGAAGAACGATAACAGAATATAAATAATAACTTGAATATTATTTATAACGCTAAAGAACGATAACAGAATATAAATGATAACTCCAATATTATTTATATCGCTAAAGAACAATAACAGAATATAAATGATAACCTGAATATTATTTATATCGCTAACGAACGATAAAATAAAATAACTTGAACAAGGCTCGAATTCACAACTTTTGAATCACTAAACTAGCACTCTACCGCTGCTCTATGAGACGCAGATATTGAATGACTCCTGCTTAAACATAATAGTTCTGAAACTGCTTCAAGTGCGATTCTACAAGCGCATGCATCGTGTAACATCACCGTGATCAGAAGTGGACTTAGAATATATTCGCTGTTCACGAGTGCGGTCGCTTTTTTTTTTTTTTTTTTTTTTGGACAGCTATACAGAAATTTTTAGCATATGGATTTCCGGAGACTTATGATAAGGAGGGATGACTAGTGATTTTATTATAGATGTGGGCGAGAAACTACCAGTACATTTTGCCTTGAGCTCTCTCATTGGAGCACAGAGTAGGCGTACTTTTACATGTCGTAAAACAAGGAAACAATATTCTCGGCCTTTTTTGGTTCTAAATGAAGAAACCCTAGTGATTTTTTTACAGTCTTTAAACACCATTGCTCTGGATCGGGTATGATCCCTTTATCTCGAATCAAATTTACAAGATAACTTAACCAATGATTTACTTGAAATGTAATCTAGAAAGTTTCCCTTGACTAATCCAGAATTAGGGTGACCAGTCGTCCTCTTTTGTCCGAATATGTCCTCCTTTTTAGGCCTTTGTCCGGATTTAAACAAATCAAGAAATGTCCTCATTTTCGTAACTTGTATGTCTGATATTTTGAAATTATCTGATTTGAAACCCTTTCAAGTAATTTTCCTGTAGGTGGCAGCAGCATCGACGGAATATACTCTTTGTCAACGATCATAACTCTGTTTGCTTCTCCTTGTTATGGGCGTTGCTCAGAGGTAGCTAGTAAATCGATGGTTCAATATAATTTGAAGAAATTTTCTTGTGTATCATTATACAAATACCTTCTGAGCAAACTTAAGTTACTGCAACAAATTGGATCTTCAGAAAAGTATCTTCAACAGGATTAAATATAGATGGTATGGGGAAATATGTCGGTAACTCTCTTTTCATGTCCTCTGTTATTTACTTTAAATTTGTACATCTGCAACACATTACAAAGTAATATTAAATTTACATCTTGTCCCGCCTTTTTACGTATTTTGTTAATAATTATAGTTCCCTTCACTTTCATAATTAGCTAACTGTAAAATAATTTTATATATTATTAATTTCACCATAAGTATGCTGTAATAAAATAGATAATGACATAATTTTAAGTATAATACAGGCGTAAGCCTAAATATAATTAAACTTAAAATAAAATTTAAGAAATATAATCATATATTTTCTGTCCTCTCTACTAAAATTATAGTTAACTTGACTTTCATATGTAGCTAACTGTAAAATCATTATTCTTATTTTTATCATAATTATTTTATAATAAAATAGATATTAACACACTTTTAAGTATGATTATAAGCCTAAATATATACTCTAAATATTTTGTAATAAAATAGATATTGACATACTTTTAAGTATCATTATAAGCCTAAATTTATAATCTAAATATTTTGTAATAAAATAGATATTGACATACTTTTAAGTATGATTATAAGCCTAAATATATACTCTAAATATTTTGTAATAAAATAGATATTAACATACTTTTAAGTATCATTATAAGCCTAAATTTATAATCTAAATATTTTGTAATAAAATATATATTAACACAATTTTAAGTATGATTATAAGCCTAATTCTATACTCTAAATATTTTGTAATAAAATAGACATTGACGTAATTTAAAATATAATATAGGCCTAAGCCTAAAACTAAGTGCATATTATGTTCTGCCCTCTTTTTTCGAACAATGTTCTCCTTTTTGAAGTTTTGTGTCCTCTTTTTTATCAATGTGAATCTGATCACCTTATCCACAATGCAATATAAGTGTGCATCAAAAGAGAAGAGGAACGAAGGCATAACCTAACGGTTCCTTTGAGGAGTGCTCGAAGCATTGCACATGGTCGTCGGATGAACATCCGGATGTAGCGCAAATACGATGAGCAGCCAACCAGAAGTGCGTTAGTTTGCGCAAGTGGTGTTGCAAGGTAGCACACACACATTTAAACTGAAACACGGTACAGCTGAAAACGGAGGGATTCCTGTTTTTATTTTACTGTATTTCGAAATATTATTGCAAAAAGAAGCAATTTCAGGTTTCCTGTATGAAGCACTAGGCTACTCGTTTTAATGAGAGCTGTAACTCCATACCGCTTCAATAAAATTCTCCCCTCTCTAATTCGCAGCAACCACAATTCTGATTTTTACACGATGCTGTTTCATCTGCTTATTATGTTACTCTTACTCCATATGAGTAGCCACCACAATAAACATAATCATTTAGGATTCGGTCAGTTGGTACATTAAGTCACTGTTATTGAAGGATTTGTACCATTAAATCACTAGTATTAACCGACAACACAGGGTTGTGAATTTAAATTTTGGTTCACGGCTTTTAATATCGAAGGTTGATTTTGATTAATTGTTAGCTTCTGTTGAAGGATAAAGAAACTGGCCTATACGGTCTCTGCTGTACGTTTCACATTTTAATTAATCGAAGAATTGATCTTATTTATCACTAGCCGTACCCGTGCGCTCCGCTGCACCCCTTAGAAATAAATATAAAGTAATTACATAATTAAAATAGGACGTTTGATCCAGGGAACATTCGTTTTCGATAGAAGGATAAATCGTTTAATATGTTACTTAATTTAAATTGCATCCAAATAATTAAAATGCGATCATTTTGGTCCAGAGACACTCATTTGGTGCAATGACAATTCCTTTAACATGTTTCTTAATTTTTATTACATGCAACCATAGTTTAATGAAGATTGACATCATTTAGATTTAATGTGTATATTTTATTTTACTAGTTATAGGTTTCCATTGAATGATGGTAATACATAAATTAATTTTAACCCTTGTTTTCTACGTATTCAGTAAATGGCGCTTGGCCCACTATGGTACTGAACCCTTCAAATAACTTAAATTATATTATATTATATTATATTATATTATATTATATTATATTATATTATATTATATTATATTATATTATATTATATTACATTATATCAGAAGTTACTGTAATAACATTATAGCATTATGTCCATCTAGAGAAACTACACTTTCCAGTGGTGAAATAATAATTAATTATACAAATCGGTTAATTTAGCTTCCGATATTACTTCATACAAACAGAGAAACATTCTCTGTAGGCTATCTTTCATAGCTTTCGATTGTTGCTGTCCAAGGTCCCTTGTAGACGAAGTCATTTGTTTTTTAATTCATTAGGCCTACACGGCCTTAGATAGCAGTTATTTTAATTTTAAAACTCATTTATCTCATTAAATATCAGTCCTATCAAAATTTTTCAAGGAATAAAACTTATCGCAAATTATTTTTAAAGAAACTTTTATGTAACATTTTTCATAAAAATCAATAATAAGCGAGACATTTCGATTTATTTAATTCAGGCCCCCTTATAACCCGCCTTTTAAATAATGTATTTTGAATGACATATAGCCTAAAATCTAAGTTACAATGAACTTAATTTATATTCCAATTTCCATCGAAATCCGTTCATCCATTATCGCGTGAAAAGGTAACAAACATACAGACAGACAGACATACAAACAAAAATTTCAAAAAAGCGATTTTCGGTTTCAGGGTGGTTAATTATATATGTTAGGACAAATTATTTTTGGAAAATCGAAAATTACCAGAAAAATTTCGGCTACTGGTTTATTATTAGTATAGATATTAACAACAATATGTTCGACACAATTGCTACATTTTTCTTGGAACACAGATCTTCAAATTTCTTATATTCCACTTCATATCTTACGCGGGATTTCTATAGTACTAAACACTCAATAGCAGAACTTGCAGCATTTTCAATATCTGAATCCTTGTTTGAACTCTGCCAGCCACACCAATGTATTTGGGGAGGAACTGCTGATATTTACTGCCATCATGCACTCAGCTGTGCGAGGAGCAAGGGTCGCATTCCCAGACATACATCACTCAATGATATCATTAAAAGATCTCTGACTTCTTGTGGCATCCCGTCTCTTTTAGAACCACCAGGTATTAGTCGCGCGGATGGTAAACGACCCGATGGTCTAACCTTAATTCCATGGTCATGGGGAAAATCTTTAATTTGGGACTCCACTTGCGTTGACACTCTAGCTCCATCTCAGTTGCCGAGTACCTCCAGACACGCAGCATCTGCTGCTGAATTAGCCGTGAAGAAGAAAGTCAATAAATATGCTCATCTTTTAGACAATTATATCTTTGTCCCATTTGCTGTGGAGACCTTCTGTCCTTGGAGACATGACGCTAAAGTTTTGGTATCTCAAATCGGCCAAATTTTGATCTCCATTACTGGTGATCGCCGTTGCACTACTTATTTGCGTCAACGCTTAAGTATTGCTATTCAACGCGGAAATGCAATGAGCGTTTTGGGTACTCTTCCAGAGTCCAGCCCTTTAGACGAACTTTTTCTCCTGTAAAATGTATCATCTCTATGTAAATGTTTATATTCAGTTTTTATATATGTGTAGTAGTAACGGTGAAAATATTGTCAATCAAATAATTTTTTTTTCATAAGTGTATATTATTTTTGGGAGTTTTTTTGTAAGTAATTTTATGAGGTTGTTATTGATATGCTGATAAATTATTTGTACGAATTACGAATTTTCTAGTGCCCTGAACGAATTTTGTGCCTAGTACTGATGTTCTTCTGTTATAAACAAAAACCTATCGTGTTCAAAACTAATAAAACAAACATAAACGAATCGCCTCTCGCAGGAAGAAACTAATAATAATAATGCAATCGCCTTTGCACAAAATACATGTTCAAAACTAATAAAAAATTATGCTAGTACTTTTATTGAAAAACTTATACTTTTCCTTTACCAAAATGTATAAAACGTTGCACGTTATACTCGTATTGTAATGTGAAATGTTACGATAATCATATCGTAAATAAATATTTCATTATTTGATCCGGATATGATTTCTTGTGGATATTCCCACAGAAAGACACCAAAAACTTACCTAATTATACATATTTTTGTTAGTTTTCACATTATTCCATAATCTTTGAAGGTAATCTTCTCGATTATAAAATACGTCTGTTGTAAAGTTCACTTCCCATTTCAAAATTAACGGACTGCAATTTAATAAACCGGAAACAATTTATTTCACGCCTGTTGGCTAGAATACGCTACATTTCTCACCGGCTATTTAATGCTGAGGTAATAAAAACTGTATTATTAATGGATACTGCCGACTAGGGACTCAAATGATTTACCTCTTACGTAAACCACTACTGAGAATAAACCATGCCAAGATATGAGACTAATTATGTCATAGCAGCTCATTTTCAGGACTACATAATGTTTAAAACCCAGAGACTTCCACAATCGTTAAAAGCAGCGAAGATTTTTCCATTCATGCACGCAAACCATACGGATTACGGTACTATACTGAAGGCACGAGCTGTCTGCAGCGGTCAAGCAGGTACCAGCATCAGAGAATGCACGGAAATACCAAGAACATGACGTCACAGATCATCCTAGCTAGTGCAATGTGCGACGGAGAGATTCTGGACGCTGCAGGTCACCGAAATACTTCACTGCAGTCTGGGATAATTTGGGATATGTGCCAAGAATATGTTGCATCGCGGACACAACCTAATGTACAGGGACATCATTTTATTTTTACTAACATTTTTAATATTAACCTGGCTATACCTTTAGAGAACCGGAAACACAGTTTGCTACCCCTTTCCACGACTATAGTTCGATGATACTGGCGTAAAACACAAACAAATCACTTTACTAGGTATAGGAGGGAAAAAAAGAAGTTCATCCTTTTACGTAAACTAGGAAATATCGCGATTTTGAGTTCGATAATTTTCATTAGGTTTTTGTTTAATCAAAATATAGTACTGAATTAAAAATAAGTGTTTTTATTCACGAACTAAGTCATCCATGCGAACGTATTCATTATGCAGCGTATATTATACTGTCTACAGCACATTAGCGAACAATATAGAGAAAGAAGTTAAATTGAGAAATAATCATAATATGAATATTTAAACACATTTTTTTTAAATGGTGGCCGTTCATTTCGATACAGGCTTCAGTTCTTTTGTGCATATTATCGCACTATAGACTATTGAATTTAATTCCAATTGTCAGTTTCGTCCTTCGTACTAGTAACTCATGTTGAAATAATTCTGTACATACTCTATAAAAGAGTACCTTACGTACTGTAAATTCAATTTTCACTTCTGCCCGATCCGAAAAGATAAAATTACTCAGACATATTATCTACTGTCCGTCCAAGTGGTTATGCCGCAGAATCGTAGAAAGAGATGGAAATCACGTGACAGTTAATTACTTAACGAGGCACTTTTATTTAAGTTATTTTAAACAGCTGTATAATAATACGTAAACGTCCAATTCCTAACAGAAATTAATGTTTTCAGAAAAGAGCTAAAACAGCCCAATTTTCACAGAGGGGCGAGCAGAAGCAGGTGGGGGAAATCGGGATGCGACGTATGCAAACGGACAGTACCTGTGCGAAAATATGATTTAAAATTGAAAGCTCTTTCGTCGCTGGAAAACGGAAAACATATTTCTTGAATGTACTATACTCACTAACTCAGTGCTGTTTACTATATGCAGCCTTGATTCTGTCTGGAGGACAGTTGGAACTTCATTAGTAGAAGGGGTGGGAGTGAAATACATTAAAAAACTCAGGTACAATAAAAATTGAAGTAAAAATAAAATGATGTCCCTGTATGACCAAAATACAGAGTTGCTCAAACCGCGAAACGCACGTTCTTGCAGGTCGGAATGCTTTCAAAGAAGGGGGAGTTTATTTTTGGAACTGAAGATTTGTTTAAAATAAATTCGTAGAAACTAGGAACTTTGTATAATTTAATATTAGTATACAGGCTGTTGTCTATGCGGGTGACGTGAATATGTTAGGAGAAAATCCACAAACGATTAGGGAAAACACGAGAATTTTACTTAAAGCAAGTAAAGAGATAGGTTTGGAAGTACTTACTTACTTACTGGCTTTTAGGGAACCCGGAGGTTCATTGCCGCCCTCACATAAGCCCGCCATTGGTCCCTATCCTGAGCAAGATTAATCCAGTCTCTACCATCATATCCCACATCCCTCAAATACATTTTAATATTATCCTCCCATCTACGTCTCGGCCTCCCCTAACGCCTCTTTCTCTCCGGCCTCCCAACTAACACTCTATATGCATTTCTGAATTCGCCCATACGTGCTACATGTCCTGCCCATCTCAAACGTCTGGATTTAATGTTCCTAATTATGTCAGGTGAAGAATACAATGCGTGCAGTTCTGTGTTGTGTAACTTTCTCCATTCCCCAGTAACTTCATCCCTCTTAGCCCCAAATATTTTCCTAAGCACTTTATTCTCAAACACCCTTAACCTATGTTCCTCTCTCAAAGTGAGACTCCAAGTTTCACAACCATAAAGGACAACCGGTAATATAACTGTTTTATAAATTCTAACTTTCACATTTTTTGACAGCAGACTGGATGATAACAGCTTCTCAACCGAATAATAACAGGCATTTCCCATATTTATTCTGTGTTTAATTTCTTCTCTAGTGTAATTTATATTTGTTACTGTTGCTCCCAGGTATTTGAACTTTTCCACCTCCTCAAAGGACAAATTTCCAATTTTCATATTTCCATTTGGTACAATATTCTCGTCACGAGATATAATCATATACATTGTGTTTTCGGGATTTACTTCCAAACCTGCTAAGTTTCGTGGAGAAAATCCACAAGCGATTAGGGGAAACGCGGAAATTCTAGTTGAAGCAAGTAAAGCGATAGGGTTGGAAGTAAATCCCGTGACCAGAATATTGTACGAAATGGAACTATAAAAATTGGAGATTTATCCTTCGAAGAGGTGGAAAAATTCAAATATCTTGGAGCAACAGTAGCAAATATAAATGACACTCGGGAGGAAATTAAACGCAGAATAAATATGGGAAATGCCTGTTATTATTTGGTTGAGAAGCTTTTGTCATCTAGTCTTCTGTCAACAAATCTGAAAGTTAGAATTTATAAAACAGTTACATTACCGGTTCTGTATGGTTGTGAAACTTGGACTCTCACTTTGAGAGAGGAACAGAGATTAAGGGTGTTTGAGAATAAGGTTCTTAGGAAAATATTTAGGGCTAAGAGGGATGAAGTTACAGGAGAATGGAGAAAGTTACACAAGGCAGAACTGCACGCATTGTATTCTTCACCTGACATAATTAGAACCATAAAATCCAGACGTTTGAGATGGGCAGGACATGTAGCACGTATGGGCGAATCCAGAAATGTATATAGAGTGTTAATTGGGAGGCCGGAGGGAAAAAGACCTTTAGGGAGGCCGAGACGTAGATGGGAAGATAATATTAAAATTGATTTGAGGGAGGTGGGATATGATGATAGAGACTGGATTAATCTTCCACAGGATAGGGACCAATGGCGGGCTTATGTGAGGGCGGCAATGAACCTCCGGGTTTCTTAAAAGCAAGTAAGTAAGTAAGTATACAGAATGTCTCGGGAGGAATGTAAAATATATCAGGATAATGTAGTTTTGGGTTAAACTACATAGATTTAACCTCATAGTTCGAAATGAAATGATTGGGAAGTTTTGATGACTAGATGCATTTGAAATGTGGATATGGAGAGGGATGGAGCGTGTGAAGTGGACAGACAGAATAAGAAATGAAGCTGTGTTGGAAAGAGTGGGTGAAGAAAAAATGATGCTGAAATTGATCAAAAAGAAAAAAAAATGGCTGGGTCACTGGCTGAGAAGAAACTGCCTACTAATGGATGCTCTGGAAGGAATGATGAACGGGAGAAAAGTTCGTGGCAGAAGAAGATATCAGATGATAGACGACATTCATATACATGGATCATATGCGGAGACTAAGAGGAAGGCAGAAAATAAGAAAGACTGGAGGATGCTGCGTTTGCAGGGAAAGACCTGCCCTTGGGAAGAACACTATGATTGAATGAATAGAATATAATCCAAATCCAGTCGTCGAACCGAGACGAGGGAGGAAAGAAGCACAGACAAATCCAAAGCCTCGCTGCCAGCGGGAGAAAGAGCACCGCGAAAACGAAGGTGCCATTGTCAGGCGAAGATGCTAGAATTTGGAAGTCCGAAAAGTATATGAGGCGGGTAGTATGGCACTTAAAGTAGCACACAATATTCAAGTATTACGCAGATTTCAAGGATAACGTTAAAACAATTTCTTGGCATCATTAAATTTCATCATACCGATTGTATAAATTTAGTCTGTTATTGTAAACATTAAAAAAAAAGCTCCTATTGCACATTACTTTGAAAACATTCCTCTGAGGAAGAAAATTTGTATTATAGGTTTCTGAGAAGTTTCTGAATTTTTAAAATAAAAAATGTTGTCAATATTATTGCATAATAAATTTCTAAATTATATACATCAGCTCAAAGAATTTGAGTGACCACAAGGGTCCTGAATACAATAAACATGTACAATATAATGTGATGTGATACATTAAAGAAAAAAGAAAGTTAATTGTTGAAGGCAAATATAAGTTGATTAATTGAAATAGAGATGATGATGTAATATTTGAAGAGAATCCTTGATAATATTTATAAGAACAGACATTACATAATCAAAAGGAATGTGAAGTTTCTTAAGACAATTCCATGTGAATTTTGTAATTGAACCTCTACTGCCAAACAGCAAACCAATGACGGACCATTGTTTAAGAGGGACGTTGTACTTTTGAGAAAGATACGGCAGACAATGTTCATATATGGACTTATTCTCAATATCAACTTCGGTGGCCTGATTTAGGTTTCTTTCGAAACGGATAGTAGGGTCAAGAACAAGAGCCCGTTTTAAGCAATAATGTCTGCCCGTCTAAATGAACCATCTGATGATACACAATATACTTCCTCATGAATCTCCCAATTTAAAGTTTTTAACGATGTCGCCAAAGCACGTCGTACACGATGATGTCTAGCATTGATCAGCAGCTCGCCTTTGGGGCATTGTCCAAGCACGTGTAGACTTCTGGGAATATTTCTAATGACGTCATTTTCAAGACATTGACAGTTTACAATAAAGTCCACATAATACAGTAATTAACGTATAAGATAGGTCATTTAACTCTTCGACTGTGCCGAGATATTTGTCCTTGTAGTAACAAATACAGTATAAGTTAATAGGTCTTCGGGTAACGACATTTTCAATCTGCAATCTCCAAAGAGTCTGGAGTTAAATGACCCATTCCGTACTGCAATCCACACTCAATCACATATATTACACATATAGTTAATTCAACGACATAAATATGGTTCTACCCTGTATGGAACATTTATTTCATAACATTCGTACAATATATGGTACGAAAGAACTGAGTGATTCCAACTTTTCATAGTACCAGCAGCGTACAAGCAACGATAACAAAGCTTTAATAAATTCTGCTTGTTCTTAAGTACAAAGAGTGAGTAGTAAATATTACATTTAAAAACAGACAGGCAGATCATTTCAAACACGATATAAAGAACACATCACAGCCATAACAAAATTACAAAACACCTCCACATATGCAGAACACATCACAAATGCCAACCACACCTACAGAGACATCAACAAAGACATGGAAATACTGCACATCCAACCAAAAAGCCAGAAACTAAACACACTAGAACAATATGAAATATACAGACACACAAAAACACATTCCAATGAAATTCTCAACACAAACTCAATTTCAGAACACACTCTTTGACTCCACTTTACACCACACGAACACACCCTCACAGGTAAGAAAACAAAAGGCGCCAAGTTCAGCAACGATCAATTCTGAGGATGACCCATAAATAGGTCGAAACATGTAAACAAGGTACGTTAGATTTTAACACAAAGTCTCATCATACATATTCCGAAGTGATACAGTGTTAAAAGTTGTGTAATCAAGATGTATATATACATATTTTTTGCAGATGATTTATTGGCTTATGTTTATTGAACTTTTCAGCCATAACAAAACCTCCAACTGTTGTTGCATACAGTATTTTGGAAGCAGTGAACTACTGAAAGGTTGGAATCACTCACAATGCGTGGGCGGACAATGCGTTACCTGGGCGGCGTCCTCCGCAAGCTGGTCCGTAGCCAAGTGTTACGCGTCAGTCCGAGGTTGGAGGTCGGGCTGCGACAGCCACCGCCGCCTCCGTCCCTGCAAGGGTCAACATGGACGTGTAGGAAAAGGACTCAATGGGTGGCCACTCTGTCTGAAGGAGTATTGAACCTTTCGCCTACGAATGAGAGCGAGTGAGACTCTGCCTACAGACATGATCATAAAAAGTCATTCTCGTGGTCAGATCACGATAGTGTAATTATGTAAGTTACTCTTTTACAAAATTAGATTATCTAGTGAAAACCCGCAGGTGAGTCAGTAAGTTACTCTAAGTAGCGATCTATATTTTTAATAAGCCACCTAAAGCTATCGCAGCGGTATAAGTATTTCCAGATGTCAAGATTTATCAATGTGTCCACAAACAGCACAAATTAAATGGTAAATCAGCAATTGAAAGATGGCTGCATATCTGAAAGAGTGCTGAATTTTTTTGGACAAAAGTTCTGACAGCAAAGGATATTCATAAGAAAATACTGCCCGTGTACGGTAAGAGCATTGCCTGTCATTTCAAGCTGCTCACAAATAGCTGCAGCAGTTCTCTAAAGGGTTGACAAGTATCGAACACCGAGCCGTTCGGCAAGTGGAGATTGCCACAACGATGTTCAACAGGTAGGCGACATGATCCGAGCAGACAGGATGAAGGGAACAACATGCTAGCCTGTATAGTCACAGGTGGTAAGCCTTGGAGCAGCATTACCACAGAGACAAAGATTATATCAACATTGGGATCTATAGAGGATTTCATATTAAGAAAAATGCATTGAGCATATGGAGCTATTCCATCAAATGACCAGTTACCATAGAAACGCCTGTCTACCACATAGCTTGCACGATGTATTAGGCAAGGTCCATAAAACCAATGCTTTTTTCTTAACGTGGAATGCTCTATAGTCGACAATGATAAACCTTTTTAAGAGGCGCAGACATCTTTCAACTGCTGCATCTTTGTTTCGCTTGTATGCATATCAATAATATTGCCATTTAGTGGCGATAGCTTCAGGTGCCTCATTTAGAAATGTGGGTTGCTACTTGAATTTATTACTTACTTACTGACCCTCCCTCGCAATTGCAAAATAAAAATAAAATATTCATAAGTACTTTTAATTTGTGTTTAATTAAAAAACAATTTATACCGGGTTTGATTATTTATATTTTAATTGATAGCGTTTTCTGCTACAAATTGAGTGAATCTGGGTTCGATTTCTAGTATAAAATTTAATCGTAGGAATTGAGCGAATGTCCACTGTTACTTGCTTAGGGGACAGGATGGTCTTTTTTAAAACTTTTTTCCTATTTGGTGTAAAATATTAATTTTTTGTATATAGGAAGCTCATAGCTGTGGTAACTCAACCAAATAAAAATATTTGGAAAAAAAAATTATTTGGGGGCCCAAATTTGAAAAAAATACACCCAATGCAGGAGTGTACTAAAACCGATATATCTAAACCGTGTTTAAAGATAGATTCAAACAATTTTTTGCAATGTATTTGCAAAAGCATGTTCTACAAACTGTCGGTAACAGAATTTTGATATTAGTCCCTACGTTTGTAAAATAAACAATTAAAATTTAATAACAATTTTCTGACTTCCTTTCTTGCAAACAAACGGACGTATATTTAAAATAAAATCTATTAACAAAATTCTGTTACAGAGAAAAATTTCCTAATAGTCCAAAGAATTTGTGTTCTAAATTTCATTCATATATCTTTAATAGTTCAGAAATTATATCCATTTTTGTCTGGCAATGTAGCAAAAAAAATGAAGTTACTGGAAACCGATAAAAGCTGCCGTGTAATTTAAAAATCCATAACGCAGGAAGCTTAAAAATGCCGACTCAACATCCGATAAGGGCACAAATACCCACAAAATGTTATGCAATGCATTCCACACATATCAAAGGGTATTTTAAAGAAAAAAAAGTTTTGAAAATTTAATTTACCGGAAACAACAATAAAAGTGGGCGAGTGATTTAAAAATCCATAACGCAGGAAGCTTAAAAATGCCGACTCAACATCCGATAAGGGCACAAATACCCACAAAATGTTATGCAATGCATTCCACACATATCAAAGGGTATTTTAAAGAATTTTTTTTAATTTACTCATTTTTCACCAAAAAATACCATCCTCTCCCCTTAACCTATTTTAGAAGCAGATGAGCCTATGCTATAATGATGACATGAGCAAGGGGTATAAATACTTGTGGTGAATGTCTGGAGTTAGTTCACAATCTTCACAAGAGTGGAAATGAACGAGAACATGGGTCGAAGCCTTGAAGGTTGATGACAATATATCGTCATAATTATCCCGACTCAAGAATTGGGCCCTCCAGCTCATTCCGTACACATGAAGATAATGAGGCAGCTTTAGACATTCAAGTAACGGCACTTCCTCGTCATGTCTTCATAGCATAAGGTCTACTCGAGTCAGGTTTGGGCAAGTAGAAGCAAGGGAGCACGCATTCACTTCCATAAATCAAACCCAGTTCCTTAAAATTGTATCACAAAACACTGTCACTTAAGCGGAGACAATTATTATACAAATACAGGCCTGCAAGTATCGAACACTGCTTGTAACTTTTCTATTTTTCATTTTATGATGAAATTCTATATACAGAGGTTATAGAGTATAATAAAATAAATATTTTGACTATGTTTTTCCATTATAAAATGTATGCCAAGGAGTTTTCTAATGACAAAAATGTACTTATTTTTCCATTTTTGGATTCTTCAGGTCTCAAAACATACAAAATACAAAACCATTCTTATAAACAAAAACACAATGGTGGCTTAGAAAATGAATATGCATCATCTATACTTAACTAGAACATTAATACGTATCATAGAATTTAAGGGGTTAGGTACAACTTAAAGAAATAAAATTTTGGAAATATTCAACTTTTTTTTTCCTTCATTACTGTATCTTGTACAATAATGAAAATTAGTATGTGTAAAAAAACTGTCCTTCTGCTATATGATACACATGTTTTTACGATTAAAAAAAATTATTTATATTTTTTTTCCAAAATTCAAAGTTAACTGTGCAGTGATGAAGAGTTTCCCTCATAACTCAAAAAGTATCCAACATTCTGTGATGACATTTTTTGTGTGTATTTATGCATGTCATATCTACAATATGATGCAAGATCACTTCTTTAGCTTTGATAGATTGTCTGATAAAAAATAAATTCAATTTAAAAAATGGTCAAATATCTAACACAAAATTAAAAAAATGTTTATTAAGGAATGTAGTTGAAAGAGCATGGTATTGTAAACATGAGTTTCAGCAATAAAATAAAAGAGAGAGAACATGAAAAAGTTAACAAGTTTATGAGTTTTGAGGGAAACGCTTCATCACTGCACAGCGAACTTTGAATTTTGAGAAAAAATATAAATATATTTTTTTTAATCGTAAAAATATATTTTTTTTTTTCATATAGCAGATAGTGTTTTACACATACTAATTTTCATTATTGTACAAGATACAGTAATGGTGGAAAAAAAAATTGAATATTTCCAAAAATTGTACTGCTGTAAGCTGTACTTAATCCCTTAAAGAAAGAAAAACTATTGAAAATGATATAATAATTTAGATACTCATTGTGTCATATGTTGATACCAGTTCAAAGAAGGTGTTCAAAATGGCCCCCATTCACTGCTAAATAATGCACAAGTCTGTCTTGGAAATTGTTTAATGTTTTCACTGTGTGAATTAAGACCAGGAGATTTTGGGGCCATACAAGAACCACTGTTATTCAACTGTTTTTTTATTATATTTCGTCTTTAATTATTTAATTCATGGCCCATCTCCATAGTGATAAATTGATAGGCCTATACTGATTCAATTTTCTTTGTTAAGTACACATAGGGTGAAGGTTGGTAATATTGTGATTTGAGTAATAATGTGATAGTTCTTTTTGAGAATTTATTACAATTTTACTGAGTGAGAGGAAGATCGGTTTTTTGCGTCAACATTAAGGGAATGTTCGTGGACAAAACCGGTCCTTCTCTCGCTCAGTGAAATTGTAATAATTTCTCAAAAATTACTCTCACAATATTACAATCTTCACCCTATAATGTGATCGTAAATTTAAGGTAATTTTTATGAAAATAGCAGTCTAGTTTATAAATAATTAAAAGGTACGACTTTTGTATGTTTTGAGACATGAAAAATTGAACAATGCAAAAGTAAATACAGGGTGCCAAAAAAAAAGGTACTCCTGAGCACTATCTTTACAAATGAAAAAAAATAGTTTTGGAAACGTTTTTAGTAAGTTATTTTATGCTCGACCACGCCGAAATGTAGTAATTATACACCTGGTAGCAGTCCTTTAATGCATGTCATTAAAGTACACCTATTCATTAAAGTACAGGTGTTCAGCCAATGACAAGTCAGCTTACAGGTGTTCAGCCAATGACAAGTCAGCTTTGTACCGTTATAAAACCGCAAGTATCGATTATTCTCGGATATGCAACCGAAAGAGAATTAGTGAAAAGTCACGGAGGCTGGAAATCCAATACTGTCGCAGAAGGTTATGTTCTGTTACTATAATAATTAGCGTTAATTGTAAATAATATTCAAATAAATTCAATTTGTCATCTCGTTTTTCAATGTCTAATTTAATTTCAATGTTATATCAAAGTTAATATTTAGTTTACTCTGTAGGTTCTTATAGGCTATCAAGGTCAATGTGGACATCTGTTCCTCGGAAAAAATCAATACTTTCGCGTCTGCGCACATCTCACAATTTACGAGGTATTGCTCAAGGTCAGTTAGATACAAATAAAATGAATAATTTTAAGTTAGAAATATGGTCGAGCATAAAAAGTCGTATGAAACTCGCCTATAATGGTAATTAAGAAGCTCGTATGAAAATTATGAAATTCGCTTGCGCTCGTTTCATAAACATCCATACTCGCTTCTTAATTATTATCATTATAGGCTCGTTGCATAATGTACTATAATGACGTTGTACCAATTACTAGGTTACTTAGCGTCCGTGGAATTAGTGATAGCTATATGGTACTTTGGCGAGATGAGACAGAGGATTTGCCATAAATTAGCTATCTTACATTCGCCTTTTGGTTGAGAAACCTCGAAAAAACTCAACCAGATAATTGGCCTAAGCATTCAAGATGTGTTACATTTCTTTTTCACCACACATAATAACTTCTGTATATAGACTACAATGTCTTCATAAAATTAAAATTAGGAAAGCTAAAAGCACCGCTCCATAACCTGTTCGGTTTGCATATTAATTAAATCATGTGGAAGATTGAAAATTATTGACACAAAGAGGCACAACATATTTAGGATATACTTTAAAATACATAGATCAAGACAATATTTTCCATGTTTCACGTTTGTTATTGTTGTTATTATTAGTATTACGGTTATTATTGTTAGTGACGTGTTACTGATAAAGCACCATACTTGGATTACGGAAAGATCTCCTTTATTCCTCCACAGTGAAAAAATTGTAGTGAGCTCAGACTAATTTCAGAATGTCGGTTCATATAATGAGAAAATATTATATAGCAAGCCCTTCATTCGAGGTATAGGCAGGATGCCTTAGACCACTTCGAGACACCAGGAATTGTTCGTTATTGAAATGTTAGATGGATCTAATGCACTGTAGTTTGTAGTCATTAGTCACTGTGCATTTTTATTCCGTATCGACGAAGTCTGTAAGGCTTTCGAAGCTGTAGCGGAGACAAAAAAAATTAAATAACAAATAGTCTACCACAGAAAATGTGTAGGCCTGCTGCGAAGTAGTCTAGAGCACAAAAGAGCTGTTTTAAAATCCAATGCAGTAAGATATAAAATGTGAACTCAATAAATAGTAGAAAGAAAGAAAAAGAAAAAAGAGAAATAGAATAAAGAAAAATGAAAGAAGGAAACAAGGAAAAAAGAAGAATGGAAGAAAGAAAAATGAAAGAAAGAAAGATAAAATCAAAGAAACAGAAAATGAAAGAAAGAGAAAACCAAAGAAAGAAAAGTTTAAAGAGACAAAAATGAAAGACAGAAAAAATGAAAAAAGGAAAATTGAAAGAAAGAAAAATGACAAAAGAAAAAATGGAAAAGAAAAGCATGGAAAAAGAGAAATGAAAGAAAGAAAAATGAAAGAAAAAAGGTGAAAGAAATAATGAAACAAAAATTGAAACAAGAAAAAAAGGAAAAAAGAGAAAATGAAAGAAAGAAGAAAGAAAAAATTAAAGAAGGAAAAAAGAAAACAAAAATTAAAGAAAGAAAAAAGACAAAATGAGAAAATGAAAACAAGAAAAACCGAAAGCAAATGAAAAAAAGAGAAAGTGAAAGGAAGAAAAAATAGAAGCAAGGAAAAATAAAAGAAAGAAATAATAAACGAAATAAAAAATGAAATAAAGGAAAAAGGAACGAAGAGAAATAAAATAAAGAAAGAGGAAGAAAGAGGAAATGAAATAAAGAAAAAATGAATGTAGAAAGGAAAATAAAATAAAGACAAATTGAAAGAAAGTAAAAAGGAAAAAAAAAATAGAGAAAGAAAAAATGAATGAAACAAGGAAAGTACGAGAAAGTAAAGAAATAAAAAGGAAAGAAAGAAAAAAAAAGGTAATGAAGGAAGGAAAAATGAAGGAACTAAAAAGAGAAAGGAAAGAAAGAAATAGGAAAGAAACAAGGGAAGAAATAATGAATGAAAGAAAGAAAGAATTGAAGAGAAAAGGAAAAAGAAGAAAATGAGAAGAAAAAATGGAAAAGAAAAAGGAAAGAAACGAAAAAAACAAATAATGAACGAAAGAACGAAATATAGAAGGAAAGAACGAAAGAAAAAAGTAAAGAAAAAGAAGACAATAGAACAAAGAAAAAAAGAAAGAAATAAAAAGAAAAAGGAAAGAAATAAAAAAGGATAAAAAGACAACGATGATCGAAAAAGAAAGGAAGAAAGAAAACTAGAATAAAAGAAAGAAAGAAAGAAAGAAAGAAAGAAAGAAAGAAAGAAAGAAAGAAAGAAAGAAAGAAAGAAAGAAAGAAAATAATGAAAGAAAAAAGAAGTTCCCTGTTCCGCATCTTCGAACTTCAACTTTCAATCCTTTCATTGCATACGACTTCCCTTAACAAAAGTTCGCCTACCTTCGATATACTCACTAGGTCTGCATATGAAATGCTAATCTATCGGGAAAGGCTCGGACCCAAATATTCACAAGCGTGCTTTCGACTCGATTTTGGCCAAGGAACAACACTGAGGTGCACCCTGTAACACACGCGCAGCTGTATTCCAGACTGCAGCTACGGTTGTATTGCTAAATATATTCCTCCGGTTTGTGAGTATAATCACTCTTATTCTCTGTTAAGTTGCTTTGCATACAGAGGAATTTGGACGCCAGCCATGGCTGACAAAAATATTTACAAATTGTTACGGAACCGGGTCGGAGGGGTTCAGAGTGTTGCAGGAATGCGACAGCGTAGAAATGCAGTACGCTCAGAAGTCATTAAGTTGCCTACGTTCTCTTGGGGGAGCTAATCTTTTCGTTTCTTGTTCTTCACACACAGATACTCTGTGACAAATTAATGTAAAAGTCAATAATTCTTTACAGCAATTAAATTCCAAACTGGAAGTAGGTCTTACCATCCAACACTGCAATATATTCTTCGGAATACTGCGGTCAGATGACGACCCCTTTTACTCCCAATAGTGATTAACCTACATATGGAATGTACCGATTAAGCTATTTCAGGTTCATGACTTACAGTATGTCGACATCTGATCACCTAATTGGAATAATAAATTATTATGTAAAATAAGACCTAAATATTACAATTAAATTTTGAAAGGGAGCAAATAAATAGGGTTTAAAGGTTTAAGGGTTATCACGATTGGTTAAAAATACACTAAAACAAGACGTAAGTGCAAGTTTGAACCAATAAATTATTGAGATTTGCGATAGAATAATTAGTTTAGGAAATTGTATATTTATTATATAGAACTACATTTGTATATAGATCTTTTGTTAAATTATTAAGTTTTGTACTTTTGTGAACTATATTAATAAATCTATCTATCTACTCTCAATAGTGAAAGGGTGGAGAGAGTTTGGAATTGAACGGGTTACATCAGCTTCTTGTCTATGCGGAAGATGTGAATATGTTAGGAGAAAATCCACAAACGATTAGGGAAAATGCGGAAATTCTACTTGAAGCAAGTAAAGAGATAGGGTTAGAAGTAAATCCCGAAAAGACTAAGTATATGATTATGTCGCGTGATCAGAATATTGTACGAAATGGAACTATAAAAGTTGGAGATTTATCCTTCGAAGAGGTGGAAAAATTCAAATATCTTGGAGCAACAGTAACAAATATAAATGACACTCGGGAGAAAATTAAACGCAGAATAAATATGGGAAATGCGTGTTATTATTCGGTTGAGAAGCTTTTGACATCTAGTCTGCTGTCAAAAAACGTGAGAGTTAAAATTTATAAAACAGTCACATTACCGGTTTTTCTGTATGGTTGTGGAATTTGGACTCTCACTTTGAGAGAGGAACACAGATTAAAGGTGTTTGAGAATAAGGTGCTTAGGAAAATATTTGGGGCTAAGAGGGATGATGTTACAGGAGAATGGAGAAAGTTACACAACACAGAACTGCACGCATTGTATTCTTCACCTGACATAATTAGGAACATTAAATCCAGACGTTTGAGATGGACAGGGCATGTAGCACGTATGGACGAATTCAGAAATGCATATAGAGTGTTAGTTGGGGGACCGGAAGGGAAAAGACCTTTGGGGAGGCCGAGACGTAGATGGGACGATAATATTAAAATGGATTTGAGGGAAGTGGGATATGATGATAGAGACTGGATTAATCTTCCACAGGATAGAGACCGATGGCAGGCTTATGTGAGGGTGGCAATGAACCTGCGGTTTCCTTAAAAGCCAGTAAGTAAGTAAGTGAGTAAGTAAGTGTATAATAATGACAATTATTTTCGCGACTGTTTTAATGAAGGTTATACACGTTTTACAAACGTTTCATTCTATTCTAGCATTAAAATTTGTAAAAAAAAAACTGTTATGAATTTACAAAAATGACGTAGTAGAGACATTGAGTACTGGATATGGCGTAATATATTACATGGTTTCTAAGTTACCGTCTCTAAGAAAATGTTTTCTTGTTGATTTGAAGCTTTTTCTCACAGGTATGTTGTATAAAATTGTGTTGTGAAGGCGATGATGACGTCATGGAATACTTGTTGCTAGGTAACCTTTTCTGGCATGAGAGTTAAAAATTAGGCCAATTCTGCAGGAATTATAGCGTCATAACAAGCGTGTTTTCATGTTAGGATTGTATAAAATAAATGTTTTCTCGAAAAGTAAACAAAACAAGCAAAAACTGTATTAAACTTTTTTTGTTTTAAATGTCTTAAAGAATAACCTATTTAAATGAATGATTACTGTTAATTCTGTAGGTCTATATGTTACTTAAGGGCAGTCTTGCTAACCCTGTTCCCTACATACAGGAGGACTATCATCAAGACTGGGACTATTACTTTTTCTGGTACTGTACATAATTTGTAATTAAATATTATAGTGTACCCTCCAGTAATTTTATGCATATATTCGTATATATTTAAACAATGAGCTTTTGTTTATGAATTCTATATACTCGTATAACAAAGGTACTGAAAGACTTTTATCGACATGCAAACTTCCTATTTTACTGCAATAGATGAAAACATTATTTATTTTCACATACTGATTCGGCAAAAAAAAAAATAATAAATAAATAATAATATGTCAAGGAAGTGGGAGTTATTAAAATAATTTTAAGTAACTAATGTGAAACTAAAACCGTCCGTTGTGGTGCTGTGATCATTCAGGACGCTATACATTTTCGTTATCAGAATCTCTGTCATCCATTCCAACGGTCAGCTGTCAGAAGGGGGAATGAATAATCACGTGATGTGAAGGGAGACACGCAAGAAACACTGATGTATTGACGTCTGATCATTAATTCGCACAAATAACAAATGACGAGCATGTTCACGTTCAGAATATAATTTACAGGTATTCTAATGTCAACAGAAGTACATTTGAGTGATGGTTGAGAATTTACTTGTCTTTACAAACAGAAGCGAATGGGCTCGCAATCAATGCGTTGGACTGATATTGCGATTCCACGTTTTGTTCCAACGACCTATTACTCTTGTTAAGATTTCTTCGTAATACAGTTTTTCGTAAAAAGACATTAATATTTTTATTCCGTTTTAACTATGCTATGTGAAGTACTACGTTATTTAACGTCGATAGGATTGATGATAGTGAGACGTAATTGCCGTCATGAGACCGAGGATTCGTCATGTAATTACCCGATATTTGTCTTACAGTAGCGGAAAAAACCTAGGAAAAACCCTAAACAAGTAATCAGCACAAGTTGGAATCGAACCCACGGCCCAACGCAGCTCTGGAGGAGCAGACGAACGCTCCTACCGTCTGAGCTACTCCGATGGCACTAATATTAATTTTTTTTATTTTAGTTGGTTATTTAACGACGCTGTATCAACTACTAGGTTATTTAGCGTCGATGAGATTGGTGATAGCGAGATGATATTTTACGAGATGAGGCCGAGGATTTGCCATAGATTACCTGGCATTCACATTACGGTTGGGGAAAACCTCGGAAAAAACCAACCAGGTAATCAGCCCAAGCGGGGATCGAACCCGCGCCCGAACGCAACTTCAGACTGGCAGGCAAGCGCCTTAACCGACTGAGGCACGCCGGTGGCTCATTAATATTAAAATATCTCCTGGAAGGTAAGCAACATATCCTGCATTTGAACATTTCTCACAAGCAAACATTCTAATGGGGAATAAAGTTATTTTTTTTTCTTGTACCATGTGATTCACGTCAAAACAAGTGCTTATACAAATTTTGACCACTCCATCGCAATTGCTAGTCCATCCAGAAAGTGATTTTCTATCGAGTCGTTTACAGAAAAAAACACAATTTCATGGAAAGATTTATTGAAACAGATACAGCAATTGTTGCGCTATTTTTCAACATGTTCTCCAGTGGAAATGAGATACCTTGGGATCAATTTTTGTATCCTTGTGTCGTAAAAGTCTAGTCAATCAATCGCGTTGTAATTTTTATGATTGATAGAGAAATTTAGTAGATTATTTTTACGACTCTTTATCAACATCTCAGGTTATTTAGCGTCTGAATGAGATGAAGGTGATAATGTCGGTGAAATGAGTCAGGGGTCCAGCATCGAAAGTTATCCAGCATTTGCTCATATTGGGTTGAAGAAAAACCCCGGAAAAAACCTCAAATAGTTAACTTGTCCCGACCGGGAATCGAACCCAGGCCACCTGGTTTCGCGGCCATAGACGCTAACCGTTGCTCCACAGGTGTGTACTGAATGATAGATCAATGTCTAAGGAAAGCATAGAAAAAAAATTGAAATCAAAATCTTTGTTTGAAAATAGAGAGAAGAAATAATATCTTCAAAGTTATCTGTTCAAGGTAGACATTTACACCTTCAAAAGTTAGTAAGTGGCAAACTTTTTTATTTCACACTTTAGATAGGAGGTCAAAGCGAGAGAAATGTTGATAACTAATGTAAATTACTTTTAGAAGTTGAAGCTACTCAAAAACTTTACTGGTTTCCGAGTTACGGCGAATTAAACGAGCGTTTTCGCTCGACGAAAAACTCAAGACTAAAGGTTTTGTCTGTTAAAAGAGGAAGAACGCTAGGATATTAAAAAAAAACTCCTAAACTCTAAATATCAATTGTTATGCGTGGCTGTGATCGTAAACACAACTTTTTGTCTCTCTTTTACCACTACTACTTGCTTTTACTCAACGGGATGGTATAACAGAAATATTTCTTCACACGAATGTGAAAGGATCTGCTTCTTGTGCAACATATAAAAAACGAAGGGAGAATCATAAGAGTGTGTTTTCAGTTTTCTTATAGCTAGTGTCTTGAGTGATGCAGGCATTCTAAACAATAGCGCTCTTGCACCAGAATACTTTAACCCTTAAATTGGCAAAGTATCCTACAGGATATAAGAAGTTAATAGGTTATCTATATATATAATTTTAACTGGTAATGGAAATTACGGGAAAACGGCTGGACGGATTTTAATAAATGACCCCTCATTTTGAAGCTTGGAACTCAAAGTTTTTCGGAAAAATAGTAGTTTTCAGTGAAATGTCAATTTTTAAACATAATTCTTCTATTTTTCAAAATCCATCTGTCGTCAGTTTTGAGAACTAGCTAATAGCATTCACGGCCGACGTGATATACCCTTCGCTTTTTTTGTAAAGGAGAAGCGAAGCGAGCATCAAGTCGGCCGTGTTGCATTTCAGAATAAAACAAAACACATACTACAGTAAAATTATTACACGAAGGCCATGATCTGCAAGAATGCTGACATATTTAGAGCTCAAATTAAATTGGTTATTAAAAAGTTAACTTACTAAAAATAATTTACAGGTTCGATTCTGTAGTGTGTAATTTTCTGGGTACAGCTGTGTATTGGATATTAAAAACTACAAAACTTGAGGTGGTTTGATGACATTATTACCATTAGAAATGAAATATTATTGTAGTTAATGCCATGATGTGACTGTTTTTCATTAATTATACATATTAATGCTATATTGATGATATGAAAGTGAAACGTTTTGGGGTTATATAAGTAGATGTAGAGAATAACTTACATTAGATTTCGATTTCTATATTTTACTGAGTGGCGGCTATATAGTATATATAGTATATGTTACTGAGAGCTATAAAACTTACGTAAGATAATAATATTACTAAAAATCAAATATTTTTATAGTTATTAATCAAGTGGATTTGGATCTTTTTCATATATTTAATGGCGGTGTGGTGTAGATATTTATATGCGTGATTCTCTTCAGTATTGGCTCGAGAGAGAGTATCTTTCATTATTATGGAAGCAAATAACTTTCAGAATGTCTGGTATTCTTCATTGAAAATAAATCTGAAAAATGTTTATTTGAACGTCTAATGAACTTAGTTTGCAGCATTTGCTGCACAAGCCACTAGTATGCTATAATTTTAATAGAACAATAGAAAAAAAATTGGTAGGAAAATTAAAATTTGACAATACTATAATATTGCACAATATATAAAATATGGACATTGCGATAGTTGTTTTCTTTACGGTCCGACACGGTTTAATAAACTAGTGTGAGAAATGAAGGTTCGCCAATTTAAGGGTTAAGGTCGAACACTCTACTATAATCCATATCTTTATACACAAATTCCACAATTTGGAACATCTAGCCGAAATCTACGGCTGACCACCAGGATCCAGGCCACAGTATAAAGAAGATACAGTAGAGACAACTCTTGTCGGCATCTTTGATGTTGTTGGTGCTAAAATCAAGCTTAGGGAGGTCTAGTTCTCAATGAATCCAACCATGTCGCTAGTATCGGCAGCGCTAACAGCTGATTTTAGCTATCAGCTGTTCAGATATGCTAGACTTTCGGATGAAACTTTGTATTAACTGTTGTAATTATTCCTTTGTTCTTCTAATGAAAATCCACTTTTTCTTTTCAAAATACATATAAAATTGCAGTGTTATTATTGAAGTAAAACATACTATTAACGAAGTGCTTACCGTTTTATTCTGTTTCTTCATATCCATTGCATTTCTTTCCATATAATGTTATTAGCTAGTCAACAAAATTTTATTATATCCATTGTTGACGTAACTTCATCGAAACGAATGTCGTGATCTATGTAGCTAATGATTCAATATTACGTTACCAACATAAGCATCTACCAGTGACTTTAAAATTAGCGGCAATTAGTGAATATTTTCATGATGTTTATATATTTGCTTCATGTCTTCATGTCTTTAAAATTATTAAAAGATGAGTAATGAATGTTTTTAGTTAATATTAAATTATGCCAGCCTCTCGTAGATGGAGAACCATCTGGTGGAGGTTCCAGACAATACACCCGGTTTCGTGACATGCGCACTCAGAATTTGTCCCCACGAAATGGGCTAGTTGACCTTACTGTATCTTCTTTATACTGTGTCCAGGCTAGTAGGCTCTGAGGATGGTGTGAAGAATCCACCGAAACAGCTGTAAGCCACACGTGCTTATATAATTTAACACGAGTAAGTTTGCCATTTAATCAATCATTTATATTTAAGTGTTAAAAGTAGTGTACGCAAGATTCAAGATGGATAAATAAAATGATATCCCTGTATTAAATTTTTCATAATCACTACATAATCAATATGAGAAGTTCAAATTTCATGATTATGCGCTAATCTCTCAAAATCCATAGTATGGTGCTTTATCATAAGGGTGAATTCAGAGGTTCAGTGTGAAGAATTCCGGGTGCATGGGATCAAAGTGAACGAGGGTTCTTCCAGACTTACCCGATGCTGCCGGCGTTGTTGTCCAGGTCGAGTTCGACTCCCTCGCCATAGCATTCGTAGTTCTCGCCGTCTGACATGCTGGAGCATTGACTGCTTCATGCACCGCCATGCAAACAACAACAAACAAACTACTACAACATCCAACAGATGCTACAGCAACAGCTCAGAAGCTCCTGCATCAGTAACAACGTGCGACCTCTTCATACAGCCTGATTGCGACTTGCATGAACCATGTCCAACCACAACAGAAATTGCAGTAACATTCATATTATGCCAAACTCATTTGTCTCTGGATATTTTATGAATTGCACATATAAATACATCATTTCACAATAAATCAAGCGTCAGAAAGTATACGTCAGAATTGACGTTTAAAACTATGCAGTTAATGTCTTAATATTCGTGCAATATAGTGGATTCAGACAATATTTGAAATGAGTTATCGAATTGAAATACGTTTCCACATTCATGTAATACAGATATACAAAACCATTTATGCTCGACCATGCCGAAATGTAGTAATTTTACACCAGGTAGCAGCCCTTTAATGGACCTCATTAAAGTACACCCATTCATTAAAGTTCAGGGTTCCACCAATTAGAAAACACCATTGTAGCAATATGAAAGCACAAGTATCGATTATTCTCGGATATGCAATCGAAAGACAACTAGCGAAACGTCACGGAGGCTGGAAATCCAATACAGTCGCAGAATGTTATGTTCTGTTACTATAATAATTAGAGTTAATTGTGAATACTATTCAAATAAATTCAGTTTGTCATCTCGTTTTTCAATGTCTAAATCAATTTTAAGGTTATATCAAGATTAATGTTTATTTTACTCTGTAGATTATATCAAGATCAATGTGGACATTGGTTTCTAGGAAAAAAAAAATCAAACTTCCGCGTCTGCGCACATGTCACAATTTACGAGATATTGTACAAGGTCAGTTCCGCTCCCCAGTCAGATAAGAATAACATGAATACTTACGAATAATTTCAAGTTAGAAATCTACGGCTGACCACTAGGATCCAGGCTAGTAGGCTCTGAGGATGGTGTGAAGAATCCACCGAAACAGCTGTAAGCCACACGTGCTTATATAATTTAACACGAGTAAGTTTGCCATTTAATCAATCATTTATATTTAAGTGTTAAAAGTAGTGTACGCAAGATTCAAGATGGATAAATAAAATGATATCCCTGTATTAAATTTTTCATAATCACTACATAATCAATATGAGAAGTTCAAATTTCATGATTATGCGCTAATCTCTCAAAATCCATAGTATAGTGCTTTATCTTAAGGGTGAATTCAGAGGTTCAGTTAGAAATATGGTCGAGCATAAAAAGTCGTATGAAACTTGCCTATAATGGTAATTAAGACGCTCGTACGAAAATTATGAAACTCGCTTGCGCTCGTTTCATGAACATACTCGCGTCTTAATTACTACCATTACAGGCTCGTTGCATAATGTACTATTATTGCATTAATAAAAATAGCAACAGAATCCCAAAATACAGAATACAGTGTTCATAATTATACATCCGAATTGAAAGGGTGAGTAAAGGACAAAGAAAAAAAAAAAAACAAAAAAAAGGTCCTAATAATAAACGTAGGTCCAAAATTCAGCCATTTCCGAAATCTGGAGTTCTATTAAAATATGAAAATTGGAAATCTATCCTTTGAAGAGGTTGAAAAATTTAAATATCTTGAAACAACAGTAATAAATATAAATTACACTCGGGAGGAAATTAAACGCAGAATAAATGCCTATTACTATTCGGTTGAGAAGCTTTTGTCGTCCAGTCTGCTTTCAAAAAGACTTGGACAACAAGTTTCGCTACTTGCTAATAAGGAAAATAAGACACGAAGTTTATACTCATTCTGTGATAGCAATACTTGATTTAAGCGGAGAGGATGGTATTTTTTTTTTAACTTTTTTCCTATTTGGTGTAAAATATTAATTTTTTGTAGGTAGAGAGCTCATAGCTGTGGCAACTCAACGAAATAAAAAAAAATTATTTGGGGGCCCAAATTTGAAAAAAAAATATACCGAATGCAGGATTAAACTAAAACCGATATATCTAAACCGTTTTTAAAGATAGATTCAAACAGTTTTTTGCAAAAGCATGTTCTAAAAAACTGTCTGTAACAGAATTTTGATATTAGTCAATACGTTTGTAAAATAAACAATTATTAAAATTTAATAACAATTTTCTGATTTCCTTTCTTACAAACAAACGGACATATTTTTAAAATGAAATCAATTAACAAAATTCTGTTACTGAGAAAAGTTTCCTAACAGTCTAACGAATGTGTGTTCTAAATTTCATGCATGTATCTTTAATAGTTCAGAAATTATATCCATTTTTGTCTGGCAATGTAGCAAAAAAAATTAAGTTACTGAAAACGGATAAAAGCGGACGTGTGATTTAAAAATCCATAGCGCAGGAAGTTTAAAAATGACGTCTCAACATTCGATAAGGGCATAAATACCCACAAAATGTTATGCAATGCATTCCACACATATCAAAGGGTATTTTAAAGAATTTTTTTTTTTTTTTTTGAAAATATAATTTACCGGAAACAACAATAGAATTTGGCGAGTGATTTAAAAATCCATAGCGCAGGAAGTTTAAAAATGACGTCTCAACATCCGATAAGGGCACAAATGCCCACAAAATGTTATACTATGCATTCCACACATATCACAGGGTATTTTAAAGATTTTATTTATTTACTCATTTTTCACCAAAAAATACCATCCTCTCCCCTTAAGCGTCAAATTTAGGCATGATGAAGATCGATACAACAATAACACAGGTAAAGCGATAAAATAGGAATTCCATATAAAGGGGTAATTTTTCTTAAATCCGGGATATTTCCTATCATTTTTTATTTTCAGCAAGTTTTAGAAACGCCCTATCCCAACGATGTGTATTTCCCAGACAGATTGTTTTTGTTTTTGGAGATCGTTTGTCCCTGGAGGTAGGGCCTACCAACGAAATCTATAGAAAGTCCGTCCTGTGTTCTGCCGAAAATCTCTACATCTCACTTTTCTCTGTCTTATACAGGGTGATTCACGACGATTTACTGTCCCTTACGGAGCTTATTTCCGAACACATTCTGAGCAAAAAATGTCATATAAACATTTGTCCTAATCTCAATATTTTCAGAGTTTCACTAACTTGAAATTGTTTGTAAAATACCGTTATCCTTGAGTTTTAAGGGTAAAAGAATATTACAGATAAAAATGGACTATTCAGGAGTATCATTTCTTTAATTAGATAATAGGGTAAACTGTATAGTGATTGACCACTTAAGCTAATGAATACTAAAACAATGAAATAGCGGAAAACAGTGGTAACTTATTGAGAGAATTTTAAAGGCATTGGGTCAAGTGAAGATTCAGAAACAAATGAAAATCAATAAACAAAAGAAAAAATAAAATTTTAATGCAAAGATAAATTAAATAAACAACAAGTCCACTTTTACAGTTATTGACCGTCTACTGCACAGTTATTGACCACACGCTTATTAGTGATTGACCGTCTACTGCACAGTTATTGAATACTCATTTATTAGTGATTGAACAACACATTTTCACAATTTTCACTTTTTTCTTGTCTGTTTCGTTTCTCTTCTTCTGATCTTTTTCATTAAGAACTATTCGCCACCGGCGTAGCTCTGTCGGCAAAGGTGTTTGCCTGCCGATCCGAAGTTTCGTTCGGGCGCGGGTTCAATTCCCGCTTAGGCTGATTACCTGGTTGGGTTTTCCGAGGTTTTGCCCAACCGTAAGGCAAATTTCAGGTAATCTATGACGAATCCTCGGCCTCATCTCGCCAAATACCATCTCGCTATCATCAATCCCATCGACGCTAAATAACCTCGTAGTTGATACAGTGTCGTTAAATAACCAAGTTAAAAAAAATAAGAAAAGAACTCTTCTCGCTGTCTTTTCTTTCATTTCTTATTCGCTTCCTTCCTTCTCTTGCCTCTTCTTCCATTTTTCTCTTTTGTGCCTTATCAGAAGCAAGTGTGTGTCATTTCTCTGATGTTATTACAAATGGCTTCACCCAGCACTGGACGAGGACCAAAGAACACTTTTCCTTCAACGGGATATTTGTTTCTGGACGCTAAGGTTGCTTTTAGGACACCAAACTTCTTGGCAGCTTCATTTAAATCAAATCCACTGCGGACAGGTTCTGTAGCGTTTCGTAAAGCTTCCCCTGTATAATGCACTTTACCTGGCTTAGGCATTATAATATAGTATCAGTCCTGTAAAAATCCCCATCATTTAACCGATAACATATATAGAATTGAAGCACATTGGTCATTATTCTAACAAATAATTTATGAACGACCAATCACTGTAGTTTGCGGACATACACTTTATAGTGATTGACCACGGGGCATTTTTATGTCATATAAAAACTTTTACAAAATAATATTCTGTGGACGGAAACCTTATACCTTTTCTCACACTGTGAGTGTAAAAACGAGCACCAGAATTTATGTATCCTTTGCAGAATAAATAAATTATTGCGTGCATTATTCTTAGCAATTTCTCTAGTTACTTACACTTGTTTACGTTCAGTTGCATTTCCAATCGATTTCAGTCCTCTCAGACAACAGACACTAACTCAGTGGGATGAACAGCGACAACTAACCACAAATAAGGGTTGTTACTAGAGGTATATGCAGCAAAAAGTGAAATCACGATCGCGGTTTATTCACAATATACTTGAAAAAAGGAACCGGTCAATCACCGTATACTGGTCAATAACTACCTAGTTTACCCTATTCTGATGCTAAAAATGAGTTGTGAATCCCATAGTTGCTTCGTATAGATTTTTTTTCCCCCGATTATTAGCTATAAAATTACATTTTCTTGATAACACAATCTCAAGGGAAAAAATGTAACTCTCTGCATCATAATTCACAGTTAATTCCCGATCTACCACGAAAATCGTCTGTAGCTGCATTTAGATTGGCAACACCAAACACCTGCATAGAATTGGAATATATCAGTCCCCTAACTGCCCATTGTGCAACTCAAACCAAGAAATGGATTCGGAACACCTCAAAATCTGTGCTTCAGTGGCTGACCATGATAATATCTTTGAAAAATATTGGAGTGCAAGAGGTCAAATGACTTTATTGTCAAACGCCTGGCATTAGAAAACAACAACAACAACATTTTCTCACGCATTTATCACAGTAATTGTTACAAATCACGCCACTCTTGTAAATTATTTTAAGACTGTACATAATTAAATTGTAAAGAATCAAGTTCCTAAAGTCGTATGATTTGTAACAATTCTTGTGATAAGTGCGTAAGAATGATGTAATTTTTAGTTAAAAATTGAAAAAACAAAATCTGTACAAAGCAATTAACAACACATTTTTACGATGAAAGAGTAAAGGAACAGAGGAAAATTCTCTCCGGCACCGGGATTTGAACCCGAGTTTTCAGCTCTACGTGCTGATGCTTTATCCACTAAGCCACACCGGATACCCATCCCGGTGTCGGACAAAATCGTCTCACTTTAAGTTCCAACCTTGGGTTCCCTCTAGTGGCCGCCCTCTGCACTACGTCATAGATGTCTATGAACGTAGGACTGAAGTCCACACATGTGCTGAGGTGCACTCGTTATGAGTGACTAGTTGGCCGGGATCCGACGGAATTAGCGCCGTCTTAAATCACGAAGTGATTTACGCATATCATATATATTATTTTAATGTACCGAAGTACATATGATATTTCCATGCAGATATTGTGTCATCATACGATGAAAGAGTAATGGATCCCGGCCAACTAGTCACTCATAACGAGTGCACCTCAGCACATGTGTGGACTTCAGTCCTTTGTTCATAGACATCTATGACGTAGTGCAGAGGGCGGCCACTAGAGGGAACCCAAGAGTTGGAACTTAAACTGAAACGATTCTGTCCGACACCGGGATGGGTATCCGGTGTGGCTTAGTGGATAAAGCATCAGCACATAGAGCTGAAAACTCGGGTTCAAATCCCGGTGCCGGAGAGAATTTTTCTCTGTTGCATTACTCTTTCATCGTATGATGACGCAGAATATCTGCACGGAAATATCATATGCAAAGCTCGGAACTTGGGAACTTGTGCCTTTCCACGTGGCTAAGCGACTGGACTTTCATGTCAACAACTCCCGCTTCCAGCACGGAGGTACAGTCAAGTCTGCTATAAAAGTAGTTTCTGGCTGTAACAACGTATTGATAGTATTGTTGTAGGTTGAAAAACGTAATTTGACAGCATATGTATAATGAAAATAAACACGAGAAATATATCAAATTTACTGTTCTGCTATGTACATTTTATTACAATGTATGACTACGTACATTCGAAGATTTTCGAACCCATAACTTCTTCGCCTGTTAGTTAAACATGATTTGAAACGAGAGAAACTTATTTCCACTTCACATGAAGTGACGGGAACAAACTTAAAATACTGAATGTTTTTCACTATTACTGTTTTCTATTCGATTTTCAGTAGTTGCTAGCTATCTGAGAAAGATAAGTATTTCCCAAATTTTTCTCGAAAATAGTTTTCAATTTGTGTGTCACTACTAGGGCAGGTCCCTTTACGACTTAATCCATGGCTGTGGACAAATTTTCCACCAATTTAAGGGACTGCAATGTCTTTCACCGTTTCCAGCCTCTAGTTTATGTGTGGCACAACTTACAAAATATAAACTGCCATTCTCAGAAAGTGTATCTCCTCCGAAGTCCTCCACGAAATTCTCTACCTAAAATTTAAAAAATGTATTTTCAAACTTCTATAATACCCATTCGAATAACACGTATTTTCTAATTCCTCAAACAAACGTTTACCTGTAATTCTCTGAATGTCATTGGCTTCGACACGACACAGTTCCCTCGTCCATCTTCTTGTCGTTCGATGTGACCACTTTCTTGGTGCATACGACTGTCCCTGAGCACTTGCAGCGTGAACTTTGTGTACGTTGTACCTGTAACCTTACTCATGCACACGACAGACGTCCCCAAGTTCCGAGCCTTGATCATATGTACTTCGGTACATTAAAATCATATATAAAATAAATTTTTAGCTTCAGAACACTAGGCAATTAAAGAAATGATACTTCTGAATAGTTCATTCTCTATTTGTAATATTTGTTTACCGTTAAAAGTAAAGAAAAAAGATTTTTTTATAAACAACTTCAAATTAGTGTAACTCTGAAAATATTGAGATTAGGACAAATGTTCATATGACATTTTTTGCTCGGAATGTCTTCGGATATAAGCTCCGTAAGTGACGGTAAATCCTCGGGACACACCCTGTATATTTCAATACTCTCTGTCTGTACAGCAACTTCCAGAACACAATTAATTTTCCTCCCCCTCAGTACACACAACTGTTTCCTAAAACACAATCATTCGCACCAGAGTACCAGACTAAGTGATGTGGAAACATACGTTACATAAGCTCTATAATTCAGTTCCAAGTTTACAGCCTGCGCTAGTTAACCTACTTGCTGTTGGCTCATACAGAACGCGCGTTTCATTGATTCCGCCCGGATACGTAATATCAGCTCCAATTAATGGAGGTGGAAACACGTACACGAATGCAAAACTTTGCGATACGGCGTGCCGTATGAAATGTAATGAGCCATATAGCATTCCCATCTTGATACGTGATATCTATCCGAACAGGAATTATTAAAGAGCTCTATGCGTCCGTCCGTTCCCATGGATGCCATGAATGTTGGCTCGAGCGAAACAAAAGCCGCTCGTTTTCGAGTGTGAGGGACATACAATCTGGATTCATTAGCACAGTTACACGGTATATGACCTCTAATAGGGCACATATCTGAAACACAGTACTGGTTAATGATGATACTATCTCATTGGTCTCATTCGATGCCCTATTTGTGTAAAAGCACAGAAAGATATACGATAATTCTAAGTTAATATGGAACAGTGAAAATATAGGGACATCATTTTATTTTTACTAACATTTTTAATATTAACCTGGCTATACCTTTGTACCAACGCCGTTTGCTACCCCCTTCCACGACTGGAGTTCGATGATACTGGCGTAATATAAAAACAAATCACTTTACTAAGTAAAGGAGGGAAGAAAAGTAGTTCATCAATTTACGTAAACTAGGAAATATCGCGATTTTGAGTTTGATCATTTACATTAGGTTTTTGTTTAATCAAAATACAGTATAGTATTAACAGCGAGTGTTTTTACTCACGAACTGAGCTGTCCATGTGAAGGTATTCATTATGTTGTGTATATTATACTGTCTACAGTACATTAGCGTACAATATAGAGAATGAAGTTAAATTGAAAAATAAATAGGCTAAATATGCATATTTAAACACATTTTTGAAAATGGTGGCCGTTCATTTCGATACAGGCTTCAGTTCTAATGTGCATATTATCGCACTATAGACTATTGTACCTAATTCCAATTACCAGTTTCGTCCTTCGTAACTAGTAACTCATGTTGAAATAACTCTGTACCTACTCTATAAAAGAGTACCTTACGTACTGTAAATTCAATCTTCACGTCTGCCCGATCCGAAAAGATAAAATTATTCAGACATACTATCTACTGTCTATCCAACTGGTTATGTCGTAGGGTCGTAAAAAGGGAGAAAATCACGTGACAGTTAGTTACTTAACGAGGCCCTTTTATTTAAGTTATTTTAAACAGTTGTATAATATTACGTAGACGTCCAATTCCTAATAGAAATTAATGTTCTCACTAGCTGGCGAATAAAATCTGGTGGGGAAACCGGAATACGACGTAGGCAAATGGACGACAGTACCTGTGCGAAAATGATTCAATATTGAAAGCTCTTTCGTCACTGGAAAATGCGAATATATTTTTGGAACGTACTGTTTACTATGACCGTAAGGCGGTCTTGGATCTGTGTGGAGGACGGTTGAACTTCATTAGTAGAAGGGGTGGGGGTGAAGTATATTTAAAAACTCAGGTGCAATAAAAATTGAAGTAAAAATAAAATGATGTCCCTGTATGAAGACAAACCCCATAGAGCACTCATATTTTGCGTGTAACAATCAAATCAATCAATTTAGGGCATTTCAAAACATAAGAGGTTTTTAGCCTCATTCACGATATATCGCCATTCGTCTCTGTTCTCTGCATCTTCTTGTCCTCCCACTGTACAAAGATTATCATATACTTGGTCCTGCCAACGGAGACGAGGTCCACCAAGAGGTCTGTACATCTTGGAGAATAGTCGAAAGCTTTTCGTAGAAGAGAGTCTTCATCACGCCGTAGAACGTGTCCAAGCTAACGTAGTATTCGACTTTTTATTAAGGCTATTATGTCCGGAACTTTATAAATATCCTTTAGTTCCCTGTTGTTCAAAATTCTCCATGTGTTATTTTCTTGAATGGGACCAAAAACCTTCCTCAAGATTTTGCTCTCAAAAGTAAAAAGTGATTTTGTTGCTGTTGTTTTTTTTTTTTTTTTGTTAATATCCAAGTTTCACAGCAATATAGGAGAGTTGGTAGGTTATTGTTTTATAGCATCTTAATTTTGATAATCTAGAAAGGAGTTTGGAACTAAGCAATTTATGAAGGGAGTAGTGACACTTATTTGCCGTAACGAGTCTATGTTCAAATTGTCTCCCAAATAAGCCTGTTTCATTAATTATACTTCCTAAGTATTTAAATTCAGTAACTTTTCGAAACTCCCAATCATCCATTCTAAGTGACCATCTATTATTTGGGGTACGTGATATATTCATGTATTTAGTTCTATCAGAATTATTTTTTAACCCTGTTATTCTTGTTTCTTCTACTAAGTGTCTAAAAAGTTTCTTGATATCATCTTCTGTTTGTCCTAGAAGGACAATATCATCAGCATATTCTAATAAATTAATTTTACCATTGCCCAATGAAATTCCAATATTTTCATTCCTAAGTTTCTGTAATGCTTTTTCTAAGACAAAATTAAAAAGTATGGGTGACAAACCATTTCCCTGTCTCACTCCAGATTGAACTTCAAAACTATCTTAAATAACAGTTCCAACTTTAATTTTAAATTTCGAATTATTCAGTAACAATCAAATACCAACCAAATTAAAAATACAGAAACTTCACTTCACGACGAATGCTGAGCCTAGTTTAATATGTAGCTAATCGGCGATGTATGCAATAGAGGGAGAAAGAAACTGGCTACCCTACCCCATTATCTCCTGGCCTAGTTGCCTAATAAGTGGTGCCTTGTTGGTATCACTTGTGAGGTTCAGACCTGTCTTCGGACAGTTGACTAAACAACAACGTTAGCCTATATTAAATTCAACACATGTGATAAACAAATTTTAAAAGAAACCTATATAAAATGTTAGTCAATGTCTACTGACAGAATATGGTGCTGAAATTTGGCAGATGACGGAAAAAATGCATGATTGTTACAATCTAATGAAATGGATTTCTTCAGATCAGCAAGATGTGCTAGGTTAAAGTATAAAATATATAAATTGAAGAAATGAAACCACGTAAGAATATAAATTATTACGCTTCTACAATTATTTATTTATTTATTTTTGCTGAAACTCATATTTACAATATCATCCCCTTTCAACTACATTCCTTAATAAATAACATATATATTTTTTATTTTGTGTTAGAAGAAAATATTGATATTTCACAATTTTTTTAATGAATTTATTTTTTATCAGACAATCTATCAAAGGTAGAGAAGTGATCTTGCACCATAATGTAGATACGACATGCATAAATATACACAACAAATTTCATTACAGAATGTTGGATAGTTTTTGAGTTATGTGGAAAACACTTCATCACTGCACAGTGAACTGAATTTTGAAAAAAAAAAAAAAAAATGTAAATAATTTTTTTTAAATCTTAAAAATATTTTTTTTTCATATAGCAGAAGGACAGTGTTTTAAACATACTAATTTTCACTATTGCAAAGGGACATCATTTTATTTTTACTGATATTTTTAATATTAACCTGGCTATACCTTTGTATCAACGCCGTTTGCTACCCCCTTCCACGACTGGAGTTCGATGATACTGGCGTAATATACAAACAAATCACTTTACTAGGTATAGGAGGGAAGAAAAGTAGTTCATCCATTTACGTAAACTAGAAAACATCGCGATTTTGAGTTTGATAATTTTCATTAGGTTTTTGTTTAATCAAAATACAGTACAGTATTAACAATGGGTGTTTTTACTCACGAACTGAGCTATTCATTCCAACGTATTCATCATGCAATGTATATTATACAACCTACAGCACATTAGCGGACAATATAGAGAATAAAGTTAAATTGAAAAATAATCATAATATGGATATTTAAATATATTTTTGAAAATGGTGGCCGTTCATTTCGATACAGGCTTCAGTTCTTTTGTGAATGTTACTGCACTATTGAATATTGCATTTAATTCCAATTACCAGTTTCGTCCTTCGTACTAGTAACTCATGTTAAAAATAATTCTGTACCTATTCTATAAAAGAGTACCTTACGTACTGTAAATTCAATCTTCACTTCTGCCCGATCCGAAAAGATAAAATTACTCAGACATACTATCTACAGTACGCCCAAGTGGTTATGTCGTAGAGTCGTAGAAAGGGAGGAAATCACGTGACAGTTAATTACTTAACGAGGCCCTTTTATTTAAGTTGTTTTAAACAGTTGTATAATATTACGTAGACGTCCAATTCCTAACAGAAATTAATGTTATCACAAAAGAGCTAAGACAGCCCAGCCACTAGCTGGCGAATAAAAGTTGGTGGGGGAAATCGGGATACGACGTAGGCAAATGGACGACAGTACCTGTGCGAAAATGATTCAATATTGAAAGCTCTTTCGTCACTGGAAAACGCGAACATATTTTTGGAACGTACTGTTTACTATGACCGTAAGGCTACTATGACTGTATATGCGGTCTTGGATCTGTGTGCAGGACGGTTGAACTTCATTAGTAGAGGGGTGGGAGTGAAGTACATTCAAAACCTCAGGTACAATAAAAATTGAAGTAAAAATAAAATTACGTCCCTGTACAAGATACAGTAATCGAGAAAAAAAAACGTTGAACAGTTCCAAAAAATGTACCGCTGTAAGCTGTACCTAACCCCTTAAAAGCATGCAAGCAAGAGGGTTACAAGATAGAGACGAGGTTACAGGAATGACTGGAGAGAAATGTAATAAATACTGTACTGAGCAGGATGTAGTGAAAGGAACGCATAGTAGGCCTGTATCTGTTACGTGTGGTGGTGTAGCCTACATTGTGGTATGTTCCAAGTACACAACTGGATGAATGAGGGCTGCCCAGTGCCAAGGAGTGCACTGCAGGTCGGTCTGTCTGTAACGCATGGCTTACTAACCCGCAGGGCACATTTCCAAATGGTTTGCCACGCCCCTGTCCTCTTATTTAGGTAGGCGGACTTTCAGCTGCAGTATAAAAGCTTCACTGTCTTCGTGTCAGGTCCACTCCCCCAGAGAAACAAAAGAAATCCCCTTTTTCTATTTCCGTGCCCTGACCCGATCGCCATTGTACTGTGATCCTCGATGGGCGAGGTACACGGGTTCAAACCAGGTTTTAAGCTAGAAAATAAATAATCATCGCAAAAATGCACAAACGTAAAATTATATTTCTGAAAATTGCGAAAAGCTTGTGCAACACTATAAATAATTCTACAGAAAGATAAAATTAATAAAGTATGCAGAAACAAAAAGTTGCGTAATTTTTTCTTGGAGTTCTATTACCACACTCTAGATATATTTATGTAAGTAAATCATTACATGTAGGTATGTTTAGAATCAATTACTGATGAATTTACATCACATTAAAATACGTTATTTTATGGGCACTCTAAACATAGAAATTCTTTACTAGTAGCCCCTTCAAGATTTATTGTCAGCACAGTGCTAACTCTTTTTACTGAAAGGCGGTTTCTAATTCCAGTTTTTACAATATTCATGCAACTAAATCCTCGCTCACAATTCATTCATTCATTCATTCATTCATACACTCATTCACTCTCACAATCACTCACTCGTTTATTTATTTATTTACTTACTTATTTATTTACTTAGTTATTTATTTATTTAAATATTTATTTATTTAAACATTTATTTATTTAAATATTTATTTATTTAAACATTTATTTATTTATTTATTTATTTAATCTGACAGGCCATAAGACCTTCTCTTCCATCCAACCAGATAGCACATATAAATACAAAAAAGAAATACAGACGCTGGTGAAAATAAATAAATTAAATTAAAGCTCTATAGAGAGTCAACAGGATCAAAAGAACACTATGGAGCTTTCATCAAGTAAATACAAGAAAAAAAGAAAGAAAAACAGAGATAGCAATGATGATAGTGATAACTGAGAATAATAATAATAATAATAATAATAATAATAATAATAATAATAATAATAATAATAATAATAAATACATTACATATTATGCAAATCTAGTCTTTCAGGTGAAGCTCCCTGTAAAGCAGATTTGAATAATTTCAAGGGAAAAATTGTTCCGGGGCCGGGGAAAAGTTGAGACGGTGTCGGGTGGAGTTCCCGGGTAGCTCAGTGGTAGAGCGCTGGTACGTTCAACCAGAGGTCCCGGGATCGATACCCGGCCCCGGAACAATTTTTCCCTTGAAATTATTCAAATCTGCTTTACAGGGAGCCTTACCTGAAAGACTAGATTTGCATAATATATACGTTACTGTGTGCGTTAACAGAAAACCACAATTCCAAGTCACACAGAGATTGTATGCACTCGATGTGGGTCTCTGGCGTTTCGTCAGCCCACGCGAGTTGTGTGGATATAAAGGGAAAAGTTGAGACGGTGTCGGGTGGAGTTCCCGGGTAGCTCAGTGGTAGAGCGCTGGTACGTTCAACCAGAGGTCCCGGGATCGATACCTGGCCCCGGAACAATTTTTCCCTTGAAATTATACATTACATATTAATTTTCAATTTTACAACAGCATAGTTACAATATTTACTGTATGTCATGGGTTAAGCCGAAGTTGCGCAACCTCACAGGTGTTGAACAAGCAATTCCTTGAACTAGAATTTGAATTTTGATATTGTCCGACAGTCTCTGACATGGTCAGGGAGAGAGTTCCAGAGGCGTGGAATAGATATGCTGAAAGATGATGAGTAGAAGGATGTTCTGTGCAGAGGAATAGAGAGAAGGTACATATTCCGGGTTCGAGGTAGTGAAAGGTAAACAAAACGAGATGCTAGGTAAGAGGGTGTGGAGGTGTGGATGATTTTAAACAGTAATAAGAGAGAGTTGAAGAATCTTCTATAAGTGGACTCCAAGACAACAATTCTAGTGACGGTGTTGCATGATCGAATTTTCTAATGTTACAAACGAAACGAACGCAGATATTGTGAACACGCTGTAGTCTATGGGCAAGATCAGTATTTAGATTCGTGAATAGAGAATCGCAATAATCGAAGTGGGGCCTCACTAAAGTTTGGATCAGGTGCTTTTTAAGGCTGAGAGGTAAAACGTTGGTTAAGTGTCTGAGGGAATGAATTACAGCAATTTGCAGTATGCGATGGAATTGTAATAAATCAATCAGAAGAAATTGTTCACTTAACTGACATGAATTGCACCAACTCTTTGAAATCTATTCCTGAACATCTATTGCTCAATACCTTTTTGAACATTGTCCATGCCATTAGCATTTCATTTAAATTCAGATTAGTTCAAACACATCTCTGATTTCATTTTCTCAATTACCATCTTCGTTTCTGAAGTCCAAAGTGGTTGTCGCATTTTTGCACGTTTACATTCAAAGTTTGTTGCATTTCTAGAAGTCGAGTAGAAAATGCGACAAATGCGACTGTGGCTTAAACCCTGGTTCAAACCCGATAGAGACTGATCATTTTATAAGGCGATGCAAGTACTTAGAATGGATTTCTTCAAAAGGGAAGTGAAGATTGACGAACTTATCATAGATTTACGACATGCTAAAGAACTGTGTTGCTGAATGAGACACAAGGCAAAATTTATCAGCCATTGCTGTTCGCGTCAAAACTGAACTCTGGAAATAAAACAATGGACCTGTACGAGTAGCCTAATAGCCTAATAAGACATTTTTCCATACATTTTTCTGGTGGTGTGGAAGAGAAGGCCTGATGGCTTTAACTACACCAGATGCATATTTACTACGTATTGAGCTTCGTGACTGTATACAGTGGCGGTTCCTCGGGGGAGGGAAGGGGGAACGTCCTCCTCACATTCTTCTTCTTCTGAAAGTAAATACCAAATGAAATATGTGCCTTGAAATTCGAGGAAGATTCGATAATTTTTAAGTTCACAGCTATAAGAAAACCTCGGTTGATCGAGTTTTAAACGATGCGCACTCATGTGCTGTAGAAAACTGTGAGAAAGATGCGAGATTGTTTGTTTGGAGGAAAGGCAACCCTTTCCTCCTTTACTGCAGTTAACACACATAGACAACAGCGCGCTAGCGGCCAGAGAAAGAAGCAGAGTTTTAAAGCAAGTAAATGAACGGAGAGGGAGGAGATCCTCCTCTGAATCAGGGCATGGGCGGGAAATAGAAACAGACTGGTGGTGCAGCAAGCTCGCTACCGCTGCCATCTAACGATGTTGCATTCAACCAGGCTATAACACATCTTAGAGGAGGCACAATAAAAACAGTTTTAACGCAAAGTTATGACACCATATAAACTTTTTTTTAAATTATGAATGAATGTATATTATTAATTGCACTTTATATGTATAAGGTACTATTCATGATTTGAAACTTTCGAGGATATTTGAAAGTTAAAGTCGGGTTTGTATAAACCAAAGAGGAAGTAGTTCTACGTTAGTATCATAGATCATTTTGGCCACTGAAATTCACTTCCATTCATTGTCTACTAGACAGGACAACATCCAAGTTGTCAGTTTTGTACAATTATATTTGAAATTTAAAGTACTCCAAACTACATTATTTTTAACTTAAAAAAATTAATCGGCCAAGGGCAGCTTTGAAAAATAATGGTAGTATGACTTTACAAAAACTATAGCATGTGATTAGGCCTACTGAACATGTAAAATGTACATGTGGCAACACAGACTACGTGGGTGGGTGCAGTGTTCTCGCTTTCCTAACAGATTATTTCTCATTCCCACTTCCGTAAAACGGTTCTGGTTACGTGTTAGTAGGTGGTCTCTTCCAATACGTGTGATGCAATAGTGTACGCGAAAATGATGCGAGGTTGTGAATTTCCTTGTAATTGTTAATTTGTGCAATTATTCAACAATGAATAGAAGTGAAAAGATATTTTGGACAATTATTTAGGAAACTCAGTTTACAAGAACAGATTATTGCTGTACAATAGGAAAACCAACCCCAACACTACCTGGTCTTACATGTATGCATGTAGGCTAATTTTTAGCATGTTTCATTCAAGAAGGTGTCATTTCGTGCTGTTAACTTCTTTCCTCCTCTTAAGAAATATGCTGGAGCCGCCACTGACTGTATATACTAGACTGTGGTTCTACTGTCTCGGACGTTCACTATAATACTAGACTAGACGGCAATTCGGAAGGCGGGTGGCCACTAGATGCGCCGTAGCCTGTATGGCATGTGACGTCACAAGCTTGAACAGGAGAACCAATCAGAATCAGTCTATAACAAGCACTTCCCGAGTTCGTTTGTTCACGTGCGAGTGTTTCAATACATTGAATAAGTAAAACTAACATTTACTATGTGTATGTAAGGTAAATAAATGGAAGAAGAGACTGTAAAAACACAAGTATTACACAAGCAGGCGCGGAAAATAGTGTTTAAGGTGTATAATTATTATAAAAACGTTAACGAGCAGAACGCTGCCGGCCATCTTGATGCTGGCAGCAACGTTGCCAACATGCAAGAAACGACTGCAGAAGCATGTGGTATGGGATTGAGAACCGTACAAAGAATATTGTTAGTGAAGGAAAGAGGGTTTGTTTGGTGTCATGCTTACAGTAATCAACAGCTAAGGTCATTATTGTCTTTTGGTAATTTAAATTCTCTCCTGCGCTATTTGTATTGCACGTGCGCGTGAAGTACGATGTGGCAATGTTGTACGCTGCCTTGCTCTCTCTATCTGTCTCTCTCGACGCAAACGCTAGCAGACAACCCGCCTTCCGAATTTCCGTGGACTCTAATCCGTCACAGAAAACGGGAGTGAGGACTTCATCCCCTCCAGTTTTGCGCTTAATGAACTGAATGTTATCCGGGTTGCGTTCACTATGGATTCGGCGCAAATTATTTTCTGCCGCCCCTGATATACGTGAACAATGAACATGTACGGGTATTACGTGTTACTAAACAATAACAAACAAAGTATGAATGTGGAGTAGGCCTACACGTTTGAAATAGTACAGAGTGTTCCGCTTATAAGTATAACAAAAGAAATAGCTATAACTTCTGAATTAATACAAGTATATAGTTGAAACCAACTGCTACAAAGAATGAAAACTGGGAATTTTTGTTACCTTATGTTCCATAAACCTCAACATGGCTTCCATTGGTGGCACGGGAAATATCCAACCGGTATTCAACCTCGACCCAAGTGTTATGAAGCATCTGTGGTGTAACATTGTTGACAGCAGCATAAATTCTTTCTTGTAAGTCTGCCAAATCACGTACTGGCGTCCTGTAGACCTGGTCCTTAACAAACCACCACAGGAAAAAATCCGTGTGTTTCCGACATTGTTTCTGCAAAGCGTTTTCGTTCCAGTTTATCATTCGGCGTAATCATCTGATGAAGTTGCAGCTTGTACGCTCGCAAACGCAATCTTTTATGGAGCACTGTATGCACTGTTGTTGGTGGGATGTTCAACTGCACACTAGCCTGTCCAATGGATTTCCGCGGGCTTCTCTGAAATGCCTCGCGAATGCGTTCGACATTTTCGTCAGACACTTTACGCTTGGAATGTTTACCTGCATTAGACAACAAACTTCCTGTTTCTCTGAGCTGCCTATCCCATTTCATTATTGAGACGTACGTCGGTACAGCTTCTCTCGGTCTAAGATTGTACTGACGGCGAAACAAGCGCTGTACACGAATTATGGATCTATGTTCTGCTAATGACAGCACACAAAAGGCTTTCTGCTGTGGCGTCCACATGCTGACTGACTAAAGATACGATACGAATTCTCTTATTTAATGATCTGCGCATGCGTGAGTCTTCTAAAAATAAGTAACAACAATGGATTAAAACTTCCCAATTTCCTCTTTACAATGGTACCAATCTTAACCCATTTGCATGCATTGTTATGAAATTATAACTATTTATTTTATTATACTTATAAGCGGAACACGGTGTATAGTGGTAACTATAACTACAGTACAAAGCATTCTGTGACGAGACACAGCGTGTAGGTTTAGGGTGACGTCACTGTGTACCAACTCCATTAGAAACTTCTGCATGGTTCAAGCCGGAGGCCGATCGTTGTCAACGTTGGCTCGTAATTGGACACCATCTCCAGCACATCAATTTACCTAATAGCACATCTTCCACCGCCCTCGGGGCGACTTTAACGTTATCCCATTTTCCATCTTGATTTTACCTCCGTTCCAGTCTAATATTATCTTCACACGATGCATTCTAAATAGACTATGTAGATTCGTTAAGCGTCATTTCGGAACACGGCTTCAGCACTAAAACAGAAGCCACCATTTTCACTTTCAAAAAGGTATGGGCCAATAATCCCGAACTATGCGATATCATAGACCAGTGATGTCAACTGATGCCCATAGGAGCAAGCGCGCTTCAGAGCCCAGTAGAGCCTGAGCGCTTTACAGCGGAAAGGAAAGAGACAGACGAAAGAGGTAGTATATGCCGCTTGGTCGAGCTATATTCAGGGATGGCCAGCACTGATTCAATAGATAAAGGGAAGAGAACTTATTAAAACTGTATCCATGGTAATTTTTAGATTTGTCTGAGAAGTATAAGTGCATTATAAGAATGTAAGTTTTAATTTTAATGCTCATTTTTCACGAGTTTGCTTTTTTATTCAAAAGGAATATTCTCTCAACTTTTTTACAGAAAAGTGAAATTTTCATATATGTTTGTTTAGTAGCCTTACAGGTAATAAACAATGTTTTCGTAAATCTAATATATCGTAAATACGTATTACTGAAGATAGTGTATTAAAATGTTTGAAAATATTCGCATGAAAAATGTTTGTAAGGAAATGAATTAACAAAGCAAATACTGTTACATCAAAAACAAAAGATATGTGCCTATGTATTGGTAAAACGTCAGCTCTATACCTTCAGTAGATTTCGAGATAATTTAATATTCTGATAACAGAAAGTTGCGCACCAATATCACCTAAATGCATAACGCGATAAGAATTTTATTATGTAATATTAGTTACAGTTAAAACATACCTAGACAACTTTGCTTTGTACTATAATATTGTTTTGATTACTCTTATAAGGGTAAAGATGCCATCAATATCAATTTCAACTTATCATGTCATATCCAGTGTCTTTCTTTGGGATAACACTTTCTTTATGAATGATGTGTTTAATTCACTTAGTACAGTATAGTTGTAGTTATTATGGAATTTCTGTGAATATTCCTTCTTTACTCTGTATTATGTTATTAACGTTTAAAACACAACTGCAATATTAGGCTAAGAAATAGGTGTTAGTACTTTTGTTTTACACACAATAAAGAAAATAACAAACAGAAAGAAACCATATAAAAATAACGACATAAAATTTCACGTTCCGTTTGAAGTTTGTGCACCACTGTTTTCTTAATCCAACAGGCTGCTTATTCCTCCTAACTTAATGCCGGCGTACGACGTCAAGGTCAAAAAAATGCGCTTGCTTTGACATCACTGTCGTAGACAGTGGCGCGTTCGCTATGAAGCGGTCACATGTTGATCGCTTTTTGATTTTCCTCTGCCCAGTACCGGGAGTTCTGTTTATTTACACTTCCAGACAAATGAAAATGTGCTTCGTCTGACATTAACAAAACAATATTGTTGGACAGGATTTCAAGAAACTGTTTAGCAAATCTCACACGATTTCCCGGAAGTTGTTTATTTACACTTCCGGACAAATGAAAATTTGCTTCGTCTGACATTAACAAAACAATATTGTTGGACAGGATTTCAAGAAACTGTTTAGCAAATCTCACACGATTTCCCGGAAGTTCTGTTTATTTACACTTCCGGACAAATGAAAATTTGCTTCGTCTGACATTAACAAAACAATATTGTTGGACAGGATTTCAAGAAACTGTTTAGCAAATCTCACACGATTTCCCGGAAGTTCTGTTTATTTACACTTCCGGACAAATGAAAATGTGCTTCGTCTGACATTAACAAAACAGTATTGTTGGACAGGATTTCAAGAAACTGTTTAGCAAATCTCACACGATTTCCTGAAAGTTCTGTTTATTTACACTTCCGGACAAATGAAAATGTGCTTCGACTGACATTAACAAAACAATATTGTTGGACAGGATTTCAAGAAACTGTTTAGCAAATCTCACACTATTTCCCGGAAGTTCTGTTCATTTACACTTCCGGACAAATGAAAATGTGCTTCGTCTGACATTAACGAAACAGTATTGTTGGACAGGATTTCAAGAAACTGTTTAGCAAATCTCACACGATTTCCCGGAAGTTCTGTTTATTTACACTTCCGGACAAATGAAAATATGCTTCGTCTGACATTAACAAAACAATATTGTTGGACAGGATTTCAAGAAACTCTTTAGCAAATCTCACACGATTTCCCGGAAGTTCTGTTTATTTACACTTCCGGACAAATGAAAACGTACTTCGTCTGGCATTAACAAAACAATATTGTTGGACAGGATTTCAAGAAACAATGGTTTAACAATGCTAATTACATGTACTGCGCTTTTCTTTTGTTATTATAACAAAAACATTTTCATTATCTGCTGAAATAATAATTTAATTTAAACATTTTATAATATAATTACAAATAACCTGATTAATAGCTACATTAATTAAATGAACATTTGTTATGAAGGAGTGTCATTTTCTTTAGATACAATGGACATGGAATTAGAAGATGAAGATGTAGATGTGGAAGTAGGATTTCGCACTTTATTTAGTAGCCTACAATGGATTCATGTTCATCTATTTACTGGGAAATAGTTGACGACACTGACTAAACAAAGGAATGACCAGGCGATAAAATGATAGTGATAAATCGAGCTGCAAAAATTATCGCGATGTATGACTGTGATTGGTTGGAATTCAAAATTTCATTACACTTCATTGATCCAAAATGGAATGAGATCATATAAACGAAATAGTCATTATAAATTAATGTTATATATTTCCGAAAATAGAGTATTTGTAATTTTGTGCATTTTTTGGACCACTGTGCACGTACTGTATAAACACGATACCCGTTTTGATCACTGCTGACTTATATCCTGTAACAGAATCGGAAATCTGTATTATCCCCAAAACTTCATCTCAGCTCAATTTTAAATATTGAAAATGATAATTTATTTTTATTTAGTAGTCTGACCCAATATTTTGGGTTTGCCCTGTGACATAGAATAGCTCGCAATAAAATTTAAAATGAAAAATTATATAAACAGGTTTCAGACAAAACTGAATAAGACATAAGAAAAAAAAAAATAGAACCAAGTGTCATTTAAACTGAATGTACACCATAAAGATGCTGACGAAAAATCGCTACAGAAAATTGTATTATGGTTGTGACGATGGCATCTTGAAGATCTCTCGTCAGCTTGTATTTTTCCCTCCACTTTACAAAGTCTTTCGGAATGGTGCCTCTCGCTCCGAAGAAGAGACCGGTAACTGTGATTTTTTCTACGTTGTATTTCGCCGATAGGTACTGAATCGTGGGCTCGTAGATTTTCTTTTTCTCTTCGTTCACTTCAGATGGTTGAGTGGCTGAGATTTCAAATCTGATGGTAGGATCAATTATTTCGGCTGTCTGTTTATTCCTATTTATAGCTATAATATCGATCCTACGATTGCTTCCACCATCAGCAATACAATGAACTTCCTCGTGAACGTCTAGATTTTTGGATCTAAGTGCATCTGCGATCATAGAACGTATGGTGTTGTGACGTTTTATTCTGAGTACTTCTCCCTGTGGGCAACTCCCAAGCATATGTGGTAAAGTTTCATACTCACTGCAGTGCCTACAGTGGGTTGTGCCTGTAGAGCGACCAGGGAGAGAACGTACTGGTGCCACCATCGCAGTCGTTTTTAGCATTTCTCATATTTTTCAGAACTTTATAATCGTCATGCTTGATGATCCAAAATTGGCTAAATAAATAAATTCAAACAATAAATAAATTTTAAATTTCTGGGGGTATAAATAAATTTTAAATTCACGGTACCGAAGATGTTGCCTTAATTGCTTCACAGATCCTGTAGATGGAGGTGGAAAGATTGTAATGACAGTATTTCGAAAAAAAAATCGATCCAATGGTTTGTTCGTCACGACCAGGACAAGGATCGAATCCGGGCCGCCTAGATGGAAGACCAACGCAGCAGCTATGAGTCACAGACAGTACACTGAATGTTCATCAACACTGGGATTTCCTAGTCAAGTTGTCAGTACCACAAGGCTACCGGATATCTCGCGATAAAGTCAAGACGAGGAGGGACTCTGCCCACCTCCCTATCGGTCTGCTGAGTCGGTAGCCACAATGTTACATCTCCGCCACAAAGGAGGTAAACAAAAGACGGAAATAACTGAACTATATATAAATGTATTGTGGGATTATGCAGGAGAACAACTGCTCCCATCTCCTGAACGAGATCAGAAAATACTGACGTAATTATTGCCTTCAGTGTGAATTTGAATTACATTACAGCCTCAAATATGAAGGAACTAGACATTAAACTGTATACAGTGAAACCTTTCCTTACGGACACTCCCAAGATACGGACACTCCTCAAATACGGACAGGTTTTTATGTCCCAACCGAAATAATATAGAAATAATGATAAATTTAACTCTCGTTTACGGACATTCTCAGACACGGACACGGACACGGACAGCTGCTTCACAGTCCTAAAGCTTGCTTTACCTCCTGACTGCAGACAGAACTTGGTTTTCAAGACCTAATGTGTTAAAAAATGAAAAATTTAGTTTTGAGAACTGTACACAAATTCCTTAACATGAAAGAAGACAATAAGGGTCTCGTAGGCTACCACTAGCCCAGCCGGATACCACTTGTTAGCTGGAAACGGGTGGATAAACAGAGTCATAAAATTTGACCTGTCTGATGGGTCCAAGGTTTCCGCGATCGTGAAATTGTATTCGACACATGATAGGGTTAGTAGGATTATTCTCTTCACTTCAATCAGTTGTTCTGTTTTGAGAAACATGGCACCTGAACGTAAAGGTTAAGTTGAAAACTGTAAATTACAGTACTGCATAACTGTAGACATAGAACAAAATTGCATGGCACAGTACTGTATTTTCCTTTTTCGGTCTTATCTACTGTAGTTCAAAGTTGCAAACAATTTACTGTAGTATACTGTATTTAGAATTAAACTACAGTAATACATTTCATTTAAAGGACACCTCCCAGATGCGGACAGATTGTTACGTCCCTTCAATGTCCGTGAATGAGAGGTTTCACTATATATGGGCTATTCCATATGAAATCGATCAGTAAAAAATCTCGCATTTTTTTATACTCTAATTTTTTCCCTATTTATACAAGGTGCTGAGGACAGTGCATTTTCAAAAATATACTATCGAAAGTCAAACGGTTTTCTTATTATTGAGCGAGAAATTTAGCGTATTTTATAAAAACAAGCCTCTTTCAGCGCTCAGAACTCTGGAACCATTTACTGCAGAACATTGAACGAGAGCTCATTTTGAAGCTGACATTTGGTGGGTTATGTTAAGAAGTAACCCTTATTTTTATTATACACAGAGAGACAGATAATCTGATTTTACTCACTTTCAGACTTTTTGACAATTTGTAAAAATGTAAAAAAATATTGAAAAAAAAAAACCTTTCATTATTAAGAGGGATTCGGCATTGTTTGCTTAGTGGTACGGCAATGTTTCGAGGGTAAAATAAATTATTTTCGCGTCTGCCTAGACTCACAACGGCCTAGTACAAGGTCACTTCATTGGCCGATAGCTGAAATAAAATGAGCGTTGAATACGTCATTTTACAAGTTAGTTTATGAAAAAAGTGATAAAGCGCCTATAATGCTATTCGCTACTAGACGAAACATCACGTGTTTGTCTCCATGGCCTTCTTGTCTCATTATAGCTCCCGTCTCACAGTCAGCTGGTTAGTTCACGCATTCCAAGCTACGAACTAGGACTAACTAGGACACTGAAGTACTATTTATTTTCTTTATTTGATGTTTTCAATACTTTCTTATCAACGTGCCATCAGTAAAAAATGTGTGTTTATTTGTACTTTCAATGCGGAATCTAACTATATATTTTAAAAATATTTTTCCCGTGGCAAAGCCGTCTTAATGAGGAAAAATCTAAATTTCTCCATGTCTATAAAAAGTAAGAAAATCTATTTATATGTCAATATAAACTTTAATTTCTCAGCATCAAAATAAACCATGATTTTGATCATTGGGTGAAACTTTCTAGCTACAACAGTTTAAATTTGCTAATTTTATGAAAATAATAAATTTAAATATTTTTAATTGAAACACTATCCCAAATTCTGATGCCTCAAACTTTGCACAAAGCATTGTATCAAGTTCTCTACGTACAAAAAAAGTTTCATTGTATTTAGAAACTGTAAGGTCAATTTTCTCTATATTTCGGTCGATTTGAGATGGAATAGCTCGTATACGTATTGTTATGTATTTAATAGTCTCGTACATTGAGGAGCTCACAAATATAGCACAAACGTTAACTGCTGTATTCCGCCACTGCGTGTGAGCTGTCGCCAAATTTAACTAGTGTCAAGCACAAAGGTCTCTTCGCCCACTGTTATTTACTTCTAACTCCTAAATTGAATGTGATGTTATATGCAGTAGGTAGCGTGTACAAACTTCAGTGGAACACTCGGTATACAACATCATTATTCACGTTCTTCCAACTCGGAGTTGAACCTTTGAAAATTACGCTACAAACGTATTTTTTCAACACTTTTCCTCAAGAACAAAACAAAGAAATAAATGATTTACTATGAAAATCAGTGGATGATACACACGGGTTTTTAGACTTTCTGACAGTGGATGACAGGTTTCCTGCTGTAAAAACCTAAACGTTATAAAATGTATTAGTTATTTATACCGTGTATCTTACTTCTAATCTGAAAGTTAAAATTTATAAAACAGTTATATTACGCTTATTCTTTATGGTTGTGAAACTTGGACTCTCACTTTGAGAGAGGAACATAGGTTAAGGGTGTTTGAGAATAAGGTTCTTAGGAAAATATTTGGAGCTAATAATGATAATTAAGAATGGAGAAAATTAATAAAAATAGAATTAGAACTGCATAATTGTATTCTTCACCTAACATAATTAGCATCAAATTAAATGAAGACGTTTCAGATGGGCATTTAAAGTAAATCTAATTTGCACTCTAACCCTGGGTTCGAATCTAAAATGCATAATATGAGTGTTAGTTGGGAGGTTCTTTTCAAGGAAAAACTCATTTTGTCAAGGAGGCCGAGACTGGATGGGAAGATAATATTAAAATGGATTTGAGGGAGGTGGGATAATGATTCCGAGAATGTTAATCTTGCTCAGGATAGGGACCAATGGTAAAACTTATGTGAGGGCACAATGAACCTCCGGATTCACTTAAAAGCAAGTTCTTCACTGATACAACATCTTACTTTTCAAAACTATTTTTATTTTAGTACGTTATTTTACGACGCTTTATCAACATCTTAGGTTATTTAGCGTCTGAATGAGATGAAGGTGATAATGCCGGTGAAATGAGTTCAGAGTTATCCAGCATTTCCTCTTATTGGGTTGAGGGAAAACCCCGAAAAAACCTCAACCAGGTGACTCGTTCCGACCGGGAATCGAACCCTGGCCGAAGCTGGTTTAAGTACATAACCAGCGAAGAGAAAAATAGGAAGAGATAAAGGTAAGTAGAAAGGGCTTTAATATAGAGGAAGAAAATCTCTGATTAAAGTTCTATAGGTCATATTTTTGCAATAGTACTTTTTAATTAAAGGGCTAACCTTTAATTTTAAGTCTGCAGGTGACAAAAGCATTGTCCCTGATTACATTGAGTAATCAAGACTTTCAAACAGGTCCGTCCTTTCTTCTTTCCATTGTTTTGTGTTTCATTCACGTGCTGAAGGCAATTTGGCGGTATCATGTCACTCTTTAAACTTGTCTTCAAGCAGGCTAAGAGTCCGTTTTGTAAAGAATGAGAAGGAGAACTTTTTGTTGTTCTGTTTTAAAATGTAATATGTTTACTTTGCTCAACGGTTCAATTATACAACATTGCCCAACATTAATTGCCACGCTGAATAATGTAATTCATTTTATAACCACTAAGTATGTGTTTCTATATTTATTCTGTTAATATGCAAGAATGTTGATATTTTTAGATCTTTTCTTTAGAAGGATAAAATTATTAATTTTTTCTCAATTTTAATCTTCTTAATCTTTAATGAGGGTAACATTTATTATTTATTCATTTAATAATACAAAAAACTGATTCAATATTATGTGCCAAATAACTGTTAAACGCCAGGAATTGACATGTCTTAAATCATAGCCAGGAAGAGAAAGATGAGATAAATAAATGTAAGGAAGTCAGCTACCTAATGGGGTTTGAAATATCTCGTGCTCTAAAGCCTTTTAATAGAACAGAATTTCTCAAAAGAGTAATGATTAAAATAGCTTAAATAACTTGTCCATAAGAAGTTTTTAATTCTGAAAAACTACGAATTTCTCGACCAAATATCGAGAGGAGAATTTAGAAAATTCCTGATTATATTCAAGAGGAAGGTTAAAAAAGAAGCAAGAAAAATCGTATATTATTCACTGGCTCTTGATGACAACAGTGACATTACTGATACAGAAAAGCTTGAAATTTTTATTGATCAAGATGTTAGTACAGGAACCGCCACTGGTTTTAGTTTTCATGCCAAGCACCTTTCCTCCGTCTCCTTACTTTATAGGCTGTCTGTCGCATGTAATCACTGCAGTTCGAGTTTTGGTCACCGCTGTCTCCAACCGAATAGTTCAATAACAACTTCGAAGAAAAACACTTTATTATTATTATTATTATTATTATTATTATTATTATTATTATTATTATTATTTAAATTACAATGAATCATTCTTATTGATCCATAAAATTTTAGTTAGGCATCACAATCTTTTTTTTCCCCCCCTGTATTTGTTGTTAGGAGTCACATTTCAGATTATATTTTGCTCCATACAGCATACTTTTTCATTTAAATTTTTATTTCTCTTACTTTGTTTTACTAACAAGTTATATCCTTGTTTTGTTTATTTGCTCTCATTTTCTGCATGAAGCAATGCGAAAAACAATTATGTAGGTGTATTATTTTGAATCTTTAGCTAATCCTCCGTTGTTTGTGAATTAACAACAGAAAGGGATTTACGAAGGTTAACTTGAATAATTAAATTGCCATGTTTTGCAAAACAGCAGTTCTATTAGATGCTGCTCAAAACGTTTATCGAGAAATTATGTTCAATTTGCATCATCTTCCATTAACAGCTAGGATACAGTAACTCGTTCCGCTTCAAAATTAATTAATTTTTATTTTTTATTTTCATTCCTTTTTATTTGTTCGTTCATTCATTTATTTATATATTAATTTATTCAAATATTCATTCTTTCATTATATTACTTCAAATCATCATAAAGAACTAAAAGCTATTTTAATAATGCTAGAATTGTATGTGTGCGCTCTCTTAGTTCGCTTTGTTCCACCCACCAATGTTTACCAAGTTGTTCCATTCTTATTTTACCTCTGCAGTAAGTTTGCAGTCCAGTATTACATTTGGAATTCTGTTTACTTCATTCTTTTTACACGCTATTTTATAATCGGTTTGATGTTACTGTATCATTTTATTGAAATAAAATATAAGTAACTATCATATTGCTTTCACATTTTTGTCGCCTAACCTTTAACAGCTTCGAAGAATCTCTTTTCCCATTTCAATTCCTATTTTATGTTCTATATAAAACACCAGAACATTACACGACACTGTTTATCTTGCAAAAAGTAAGTAAGGAATATTATTTTATTCATTTTTTTATCTATAGTAATGTCACAAGAGGTCTGAGATTTGCCGATAAATCCACGAGCGGAGCGAGTGACATTTATCAGGACTATTTCATGAATAAAATAAAAATGTAAATAATATATTCCTAAAATTCGCTCACAAAATGTTAATAATTGATATTTATGAATACTTAACCTATTCAGACATTGTGAAGTCGAAATAGATGAATAACGATTACTGCAATAAAGAAATTGAATGTTATTCAGTAATGCCAATTGAGAAAACCGAAATACAGGTTTAACAATGTTAATTACATGTACTGCGCTTTTCTCTTGTTATTATAACAGAAATACGTTTTCATTATCTGCTGAAATCATAATTTAGTTTAAACATTTTATAGTATAATTACAAATAACCTGATTAATACATTAATTAAATGAACAATTGTTATGAAGGAGTGTCATTTTCTTCAGATACGATGGACATGGAATTAGAAGATGAAGATGTAGATGTGGAAGTAGGATTTCGCACTTTATTTAGTAGCCTACAATGGATTCATCCTCATCGATTTACTGGGAAATAGTTGGCGACACTGACTAAACAAAAGTACGATCATGCGATAAATTGATAGTGATAAATCGAGCTGTAGAAATTATTGCGATGTATGACTGTGATTGGTTTAAATTCAAAATTTCATTATACTTCATTGGCCGAAAATGGAATGACGTCATACAAACGAAGTAGCCATCATGAATACATCACTACGACTTGCAGTATACCTATCGCTTACTTATGAATAATATCAATCACAAAAACGTTTCGAAACATTGGACGCATTTCTTACACTAATTTAACAAAATTAGAATTACATTAAATCTAAGATATGTAGGCCTACCACACAACACAACTACACTACCGGACATGAATTGCGTGTTTTTGTGCATTAAACAAGAATTGCACGGTATGTACAGGGACATCATTTTATTTTTACTTACATTTTTATTGTACCTCAGTTTTTGTATGTACTTCACTCCCACCCCTTCTACTAATGAAGTTCCAACTGTCCTCCAACAGAACCAAGGTCGCATATAGTAAACACTACTGAGTTAGTGAGTATAGTACGTTTCAGAAATATGTCCGCATTTTCCAGTGACGAAAGAGCTTTCAATATTGAATCATATTTTCCCATAGGTACTGTCGTCCGCTTGCCTACGTCGCATCCCAATTTCCCCCACCTACTTCTACTCGCCCCTTTGTAAAGCTAGTGGCTGGGCTGTCTTGGATCTTTTCTGAGAACATTAATTTCTGTTGTAATATTATACAACTGTTTAAAATAACTCAAATAAAAGGACCTCGTTAAGTAATTAACTGTCACGTGATTTCCCCTCTTTCTACGATCCTGCGACATAACCACTTGGACGAACAGTAGATAGCATGTCTGAGTAATTTTATCTTTTCGGATCGGGTAGAAGTGAAGATTGGATTTACAGTACGTAAGGTACTCTTTTATAGAGTAGGTACGGAATTAGTTCGAAGGATGAAACTGGTAATTGAGCCTGTATCAAAATGAACGGCCACCATTTTCAAAAATGTGTTTAAATATCCATATTATGATTATTTTTCAATTTAACTTCATTCTCTACATTGTACGCTAATGTGCTGTAGACAGTATAATATACACTGCATAATGAATACGTTCGCATGGATAACTCAGTTCGTGAGTAAAAACACTTATTGTTAATACTGTACTGTATTTTGATTAAACAAAAACCTAATGAAAATTATCAAACCCAAAATTGCGAGATTTCCTAGTTTACGTAAATGAACTACTTTTCTTCCCTCCTACCCACCTAGTAAAGTGATTTCTTTGTATTTTACGTCAGTATCATCGAACTCCATTCGTGGAAGAGGGTAGCAAACGATGTTTTCTGTTTTCAACCGTTAATCCAAAGGTATAGCCAGGTTAATACTAAGGCCCAATTGTATAAAACTCCCTGACTAAAGATCAACTTTGATCGAAGATCGAAAAGTGAACCGAGTTCAGACACTTCTTCTATTGTATAAAACTTTTCTCCGATCAATTACCTTCGTTCAAATGGAATCTAAGTTCACGTGAAAAGGATTTGGCAACATCGCATAAACAGGTGAAATATGTGATGCGCTGACCATGTTGTACAAGTTTGTTCAGTGTTGCCAATCTAGCGACTTTAACTCTTTTTCAATAACAATTTCTTTTAACTTCCGCATTGCTTAAATTGGGGTTTAGCGAACTTTTTTGCACCCCATAATGACAAAATGTAATCTTTCTTTGTTGATAATGAGAAATCTAACGACTTTACAACTACTTTTTGGCGACTTTCCGTACACACTGTTGGAGACACTGGTTTATTTGTGCAATGTAAATAATGGCGGACAATAAGAAGAAGGTTGACTGTTCTCCAAATTGTTATCATGTTATGGTGTTTGATACTGCTAAACATAATAAAGCTTTATAAAACGACAAATTGGAAATTTATGAATGTACCTATCACAGCCATTAATAATTAATGGTTGTTATAAACATAATATAATTATAGGTTATGTTATTTGATACTGCTGAACACGATACAGCCATATAAAATATAAGATTGTTTGTGTATTAAGGCAAGAAATTAAAATATGTATATGTATATATATATATATATATATATATATATATATATATATATATATAAGTGTAACTATCATATCTATTAATATTAATAACAATGGTTATTCTATTTGCACAGTCTGCCACTCGTATATTTCAAACAGAAAAGAAATAACTGAACTTGGATCATCTAACTTAATCGGAGAAATTTCTTCAGTCAAAGTTGACTGTAGTTTGAGACAAATTAATCTCAGATTAGACTTTATACAACACAAAATTCCAAGTTCAGCTAGAACAAGGATCAATTTAACCTCTGATCTAAGATTAAATGGTTTATACAATCGGCCCTAAAACTGTTAGTAAAAATGAAATGATGTCCCTGTACTAAGAATACATAGTCTGGACGATCTAAGAGTGATTCGCTGTAGAACACAAATTGTAATTATCAGCTGCCATAAAATATAGTGATAAGGTTTTACAAAGCAAAGCCAGCTAGATCATAGTGACGGATACCTCTTTCCGTTGATGTCAGGCGAGGCGCTGCCCCCTAGAGCGGAGTCCACATCGTCAGTCATGATCAGACTGTGAGGACTGCCCGGTGCTTCCTCCTCTCTGCTACTAGATGTCAGCACGAAGCTCGGAGGCGGAGGAGGCGGCGATTGCTGCTGAGTGCCATTCTGCTGCTGGTGATACACGCTGGGCGCCATCATCGTCTCGCTGCCAACTGCACGAAAGAAACAGTGCGGTCAGAAAAAAGAATGTTCCCACTTGTAGAAGAGTGACTGCCAATTCTGCATCTAGTTCGAGCGTTGATATCATGGACAGCAGCCAGTCTCCATGTAGGTCAGGGTTGCTGTCGTTCCAAATTCCATTGGACTTGCATTCCAACGCTCTAACACCGCAAACGGTAAATTATTTACGTTAAGTGATCACTAGTAATAACACACATTGTCATGCGAAGTTACAGCAAAATACCGATTGGAATGGGAAGAATTCTGGAGATAAAAATTCAAATGAAAGAACTTTGAAAATATGCAAGACTGTTCGTAACTAACTAAAAGGAATAAAGGAGAAGAGGAAAATATAAAGGGGGGGGGAAGAGAGAGAATGATAAGTGTAAAAAATGAAAATAAAAATTAAACAGGGATAAGAAGGAAAAAGAAATATCGCGGAAAATAAGGAGGCAATGGTAGTTTATCAGTGACAGAAGGTTTTCTTTAAACTATGTTTATTTTATTTCTTGTGAAGTTGTCAAACACAAGATACCAAAAATAAATAAATATGTAAAATAAAAACTGGTTCTACATCTTTATTTTCAAGTCAAGATGGCTAGGATTATGACAACTGACTGCTACCACACTGTCGAATCATTTGAAAAAAAAAACTGTTAAAGAATGAAGAACATGGACCCTGGTACAAACTTTTATTTTATTAGTCTACAATTCAGCAAAAACATGGATGAAAGTATAGATTACATGATGATCTAATTAGGTAAACTGGAAAAAAAAAGTGAACTACGAAGATAAGAATGACAACTACAACAATAAATACAAACACGAAGAGGACAAGTTCGACAAAGATGATTGCAAGCTCGACAATGAGAACGACAACCACGATGACGAAGACTACAAGTTCGACAATGAGAACGACAGCCACGAGGAAGAAGACTACAAGCTCGAAAATGAGAACGACAACCACGAGGAAGAAGACTACAAGCTCGACAATGAGAACGACAACCACGAGGAAGAAGACTACAAGCTCGACAATGAGAACGACAGCCACGAGGAAGAAGACTACAAGCTCGACAATGAGAACGACACCCACGAGGAAGAAGACTACAAGCTCGACAATGAGAACGACAACCACGAGGAAGAAGACTACAAGCTCGACAATGAGAACGACAGCCACGAGGAAGAAGACTACAAGCTCTTCAATGAGAGCGACAACCACGAGGAAGAAGACTACAAGCTCGACAATGAGAACGACAACCACGAGGAAGAAGACTACAAGCTCGACAATGAGAACGACAACCACGAGGAAGAAGACTACAAGCTCGACAATGAGAACGACAACCACGAGGAAGAAGACTACAAGCTCGACAATGAGAACGACAGCCACGAGGAAGAAGACTACAAGCTCGACAATGAGAACGACAACCACGAGGAAGAAGACTACAAGCTCGACAATGAGAACGACAGCCACGAGGAAGAATACGACAACCACGAGGAAGAAGACTACAAGCTCGACAATGAGAACGACAACCACGAGGAAGAAGACTACAAGCTCGACAATGAGAACGACAGCCACGAGGAAGAAGACTACAAGCTCGACAATGAAAACGGCAACCACGAGGAAGAAGACTACAAGCTCGACAATGAAAACGACAACCACGAGGAAGAAGACTACAAGCTCGACAATGAAAACGACAACCACGAGGAAGAAGACTACAAGCTCGACAATGAGAACGATAACCACGAGGAAGAAGACTACAAGCTCGACAATGAGAACGACAACCACGAGGAAGAAGACTACAAGCTCGACAATGAGAACGACAACATGAGGAAGAAGACTACAAGCTCGACAATGAGAACGACAACCACGAGGAAGAAGACTACAAGCTCGACAATGAGAACGACAACCACGAGGAAGAAGACTACAAGCTCGACAATGAGAACGACAACCACGAGGAAGAAGACTACAAGCTCGACAATGAAAACGACAACCACGAGGAAGAAGACTACAAGCTCGACAATTCAAACGACAACCACGAGGAAGAAGACTACAAGCTCGACAATGAGAACGACAACCACGAGGAAGAAGACTACAAGCTCGACAATGAAAACGACAACCACGAGGAAGAAGACTACAAGCTCGACAATTCAAACGACAACCACGAGGAAGAAGACTACAAGCTCGACAATGAGAACGACAACCACGAGGAAGAAGACTACAAGCTCGACAATGAAAACGACAACCACGAGGAAGAAGACTACAATCTCGACAATGAGAAAGACAACCACGGCGACGAAGACTACAAGCTCGACAATGAGAACGACAACAACGAGGAAGAAGACTACAATCACGACGATGGAGATGACAACCAAGGCAATGCTAACGATAATCATGGCAATGAAGGCAACAACCAAGGCAATGAAGACGATAATTACTACAAAATTAACAAGAATAATACGACAATAACACAACCACTGCAATAGCGATAATAAAACATAATATTAAGGATAATGATAACAACAACAATGAAGACAAAGGCAACTGACTTTCTCAATTCATTGTTCCTATTTTAATCTGGTTTAACGTTAACTAATGTATTGTACTGAAACGTAACGATAAACGCTACAGTTGTCTTCAGCGATCTAGAATTTTCTAGATAATGGACTTTAAGGACTTTCTCAGAGTAGGTTCTTCTAAAATAAAAAGAAAACTGAAGAACCCGTGTATTAGATCTATGACATATGAATGTAGCACGAACTGCAATGACAGGGATGCAAGATAAATTAATCTCTGGAGATGGAGATGGCGCAACGTGCCCGAATGAGTGCCTAATTGCGTATCGGTGTGTTCCATTCCCATCCTCAATCTATCTGTCGGGGTTCAGCCAAAGTTCAATACACACAATGGTTTCTCACAGAACAGGTATTAGCAGACTCCGTGCAATATGTAGAGCAAAAATAAGATTATGGCAAGTTTCGACTACTATAATCTACACTTTAATGTTACGTTTGTAAACACAATGATCATCAATTTTGTGATGTTTAAACTTTAACTTGGCAAAGCTTCATTTATCACACTAGTTTATTAAACTTTGTCGGACCGTAAAGAAAACAACTATCGCAATGTATATTATTTTTGTGTGTTGTACAATGTTATAGTATTGTGAAATTTTAATTTTTCTACCAATTTTTTTTCTATTATACTATTAAAATTATAGCATATAGCCTATTAACCTGTTGTATCCTATAGGATACTTTGTCAATTTAAGGGTTAGCCTAATGATCTCTGAAGTTCAAAAGAGTGTGGAGAGTTCAACACATGATGAATACCTTCACCTGCTAATTTAAAAGGCCTACTTTATAATAAATTAACTAATATTATGAAGGGTAATAGTATAAACTTTTACGACTATGTGCATTCTGTATGAAATTAGTTGCAGGCTTCTATTTTCAGGTTTGTTACTACAATAAAAAAATAATTCAGATTAATGTATAGTTCCTCTTTACGAGTAAAAATTTCACATGTACAAAGATAAACAGCGAGCACGCAAGGTGTAAGAAGTAAGTTCCATATCTGTTATCGCAAATTTCTGTGGAAGCAGGTGTTGAAAAAGAGACATAAACCATAAAACCGAGTTACGTGGCGTCATTTACTCTTTCCCCCTCTCTCGTGTTTTCCTGCTTTTTTGTTTCGTTTCCCTAAAGACCCAGAATTACGGTCGCCGACAACGCAGAAACGAGTTCCGTCAACCCACGGGTGTGATTCACAGAGCATGGGATCCATTGCCCTGTATTATTACCTCCATCCACCAGACAGAAATACTCTTCGTGGGCGAACAGGCAAGAGAGAATCTAGGTGGATGTTATAAAATATGCAGGCCCCTACATCTTTGCGTGTTTCGTGGTCAGCCTCGTCTTGGCCCAGATTTGGGAAGGTTCAGGAAGGCAATAGAAAGAGAAATTCCGATAAAGGGAACATCACAGACAGCCAACCCAAAGAAGGATAGGCATATTCCAATGAGACAGTCAAAGCACAATTTTGTTTTTGATTACCTGAAATCAACTTGCAGCCGCCAAATTACTCTTCAAGGAGCAACCACTCATATAAATTGAGAGAAAGAAGACAGAGGACGGACACTGGAAAGTTTTCTTTTCTCAATCGTACTATCAGGGACTGGAATGCTTTACCTGCAGACTTACTAAAGGCTTTACCAACAACCAAAAATGTATTTAAAAATAGGCTTAAGGACTTTACTAATAGCCGGTAATTATACACAGTATTCAAAGGGTGTAAATGATATTTTGTTATTGAAGTGTTGTATCAGTGAAGAATTATGTTGTCAGTGAAGTGTGTTGTGTAAGTGAAACATGTTCCTGTCAGTGAAGCTTTATAGTTTATAGTGGCAGTGCAAAGTATTTGAACAGTGAAATGTTTTTGAAGTGTTAGTGAAATCAGGATAGAATCAGTGAAATGTGTCGTAGTTCCAGTGCAGTGAGTGAGTTGACAGCGAAATGAGTGTAGTGTTGAAAGATACTTGTGCAGATATGAACATATCATACTCGTGGGTTTTAGTTCGAACTTAGGTTTAAGATACAAATTAGATTTACTTTAAATGTTATTTTAAGTGATCGTGGTTCATTTAATTTAGGACGTTCCCTGTTATTATTGTTATTATTATTATTATTATAAATTATTGTTAGTATTAATTATTAGTACTATTATTAATTGTATTTTTAATTAATAAGTTTACTATTGTCATTATTGAGTGTAATTAGTTACCACTGCCACCGGGTATATACCCATTGTAGTGTGAATAAATACATACATACATAATCAATTTCAATGTGATACAATATTCATTATCTTAAAAGTTCTGGAATTGTACTCACTACACTATGCTCTGAATTAAGTACAGCACTGAATTATTTCAAATTTGTTTAACACACGACACAACGAAATTACTTGTAGAGATTTCCTTCTTTCAGTAAAGATAGGCTATGCTTGAAGACATGAAAGAGGACAACTTTATTATGTACTTGACTTGTAATGAACAGATCTACTCTTAAAAAGAACTAATAAACAAAAAGGAAATAACAAATGAAAGCAATGAATCAGAAATTATGTTCTTACAGATTTTAATACTAAATAAAATTTTTAGGACATGCCAAATTGTTCACCGAAAGAGAGAAATAAAAATAGGTTGCAGCCGCCAAATTACTCTTCAAGGAACGACCACTCATATAAATTGAGGGAAAGAAGACAGAGGACGGACACTGGAAAGTTTTCTTTTCTCAATCGTACTATCAGGGACTGGAATGCTTTACCTGCAGACTTACTAAAGGCTTTACCAATAACCAAAAATGTATTTAAAAATAGGCTTAAGGACTTTACTAATAGACGGTAGTAACTATTTAAAGGGTATAATTGATATCTTGTTATTTGAAGTGTTCTATCAGTGAGGAAGTGTGTAGTGTCAGTGAAGTGTGTAGTGTCAGTGAAGTGTATTGTGTAAGTGAAGTGTGTTGGTGTCAGTGAAGTGGCTGTGCAATGTATTTGAACAGTGAAATGGTTAGAAGTGTTAGTGAAATCAGGTAGAATCAGTGCAGTGAGTGAGTTGACAGCGAAATAAGTGTAGTGCCGAAAGGTACTTGTGCAGGTATGAACCTGTCACACTCGTGGGTCTTAGTTCGAACTTAGGGTTAAGATACAAATTAGATTTAAATGACCATGCTTCATTTAATTTAGGATGCTCCTTGTTATTATTATTATTATTTTTATTATTATTATTATTATTATTAATTATTGTTTTTATTAGTTGTGTTTATTATTAATTGTAATTATTGAGTGTAATTAGTTACCACTGCCACCGGGTATATACCCATTTGCAGTGTGAATAAATACATACACATACACATACAAAATGTACAGTAGTGGCGAAAAGAACCGGACCGACCCTTGTAGCTGATTTCAGAGCCTTGTTCACTCCAGAGCACGATAGACTGGTAACTAAGACTTTCGTGGTTCGAATCCTGCCTGGGAAGGAAACTTTTTTTTTGGTTTCTTATTCAAATTTATTCCCAATAGTTTTCGATTGCAGCTATATTTTACTACTTAATTAACTTATTATTCCCAGAACATGAATTTTACCAGCTTATTTTCTAATGGCTTTCGAAATGGGCTACGTCAGCAGTCGAAACTACAACAATTCCAATAGATTATTCGCTATCTTGTAAATGCGGGCGTGGCATGCGCAATGGCTCATTTCGGGGACTTTGATTATTCCGTCGGTCCGGTTTTTTGCCACTACTGTACAAAAATACGCTGTCCGGTTCAAATTTATTTATTTATTAGTTTGCTAATAATTGTAACATAAAATATAATATATACAGAAAAACTCTAGCTCGCCCCTGAAAGAGTAGAACTCGTGCTCAGGGGCGGATTCCTGAATTGAAATTAAGAAGTATACAATACAATTTGTCTTATGTCTACTATGCAATTATAGTATATAAATTTAAATTTACAATTTTTCAATTTTTATAAAATCCATACATAACCTTTTTAATTTAATACTAGAACTATTAGAATTCACAAGATTAGGATATTTAAATATAAATTTGTTGTATATTCTTGGGCCTAAATTACTACTATGATTAAATATTGTAACAGTGTTGCATTTTGGTTCAAACAATCTTAAAGAATTCATACCTTTTGTTTCATAACTATGAGAATATAATTAAAAATTATTTCGATTTTTATGTATCAATTTTATTAATACAATATAATAAATTTGTCTTACGTTAAGTACATTAAAGTCTAGAAACAAATTTTGAGATGGAAAATCAATAGGTTTATGAAGACATATTTTAATTATTTTCTTCTGTAATAAATAAAGTGGATTAAAATTGGATTTAAACGAGCTACCCCATCCTATAATTCCATACATAATTACCGATTGAAATAAAGTTAAATATATCGTGCGTAATAAACGTATTGACAAATGCACTAAGTAATTCAATATTGCTCTCTTTTGAAAAGTATTTTCGTTTGGACTAAATGCATTTTGATTCGATGCTCCTCATATTTTCTCTATTAATTTAATTTAGAAATCTTCATCATTATTTGTGAGTCGCCACAAGGGACAAAGAGTATTTAAACATATAAATATGATTACAAGTTCAAAGAAAGTAAAAGAGAGGATTTTCTCACTATTGTCACTAATCTGTACGCTCTATTGGGGAACGAACCTCAGTTTCTATAGTGAGAAACCGTCAGCTGCGGAGCTTCGAGGGCGTTAATACACAAAGATATGCGCAAACCTGAAACCTAATTGGAATTCTCGTCTGATCATGTTCCTGGGATTAGCAGGAGAAATGTTCTAGAATCCCAACCACTCAGCCCGACAGAGTACTTGGTCCATTACGCAGAACTCTATGCCCAAACACGACACAGCTCAAAAGAATGCTCCAGTGACGTCACCTGCTTTCTTTGTCGCTCCACTGGTGAGCGGGCGTTGACCTGCGTACTGGATTCCTCCCAGGTGCGATCACGGGACTTTGAATGACATCCCGAAGTAAATGCTTGTGAGACTCAACATACCAAAGCGGTAGGTTCCTGCTTGCTTGAGCTCCAGCACAACTTCCAGCGTTTTAAAGCCATAGCAGAGTTGTGCAGACAATTAACAGAGGCGGACCTCCTTAAATATCCACGCTACTGGATTACCATGGAAACGGTGCAACGAAACAGAAGAGGGGAGTCTGAACGCACTTTAGAAGCCGTAATAATAACAAGAATAATAGCAAATACCTTACCACAGTCTAATATATACAGTCGCGAAGCTTGGGGTGATTTTTTGCAAATCTCGCGATATTTGCTAGCCGCTTGGAGCGCTGTGAGTACTAGGAACAATAGACTGTGCCACAGCCATCGTGATCTAATACAGGCCGTAAGGCAGACCATGCGACTCGCTTAACCCGATCACGAAGGGCGGCGTTTCAACCATATAAATTAGTTGGAATGCATAAAAAGTAACATATGTTTCTCTAAAATGTAGTGTAATTGCATTAATAAAATTTAAAACAATGATTATGAGACACTTCAGACATAATTCACTTGCGAGTTAAGATGTAATATTATTTATGGTGTGAAAATCACGTTGTTCGTATGTGTAATACCTGCTTTTATTTCGATTAAATATTGCGAAATTGTTGTACATTCATTTATGTATGATTCAATAATTTTCAATTGCACCGCACGGATATTTAGATATGTTGAAATTATAGGTTATGTTTACTGTACCAGTTGCCCATTTCTGTCTAATTTTAGTGTTCTCCAATGCCTTGCCATTCATATGAAAATTATAGGTTATGTTTACTATATTTAACTTATATTCCTAAATTCGCAATCATACATTATAATCAAGAATAATGTCATGTATGATACCCCGGACATTCAATTTGTCTGTATTTTAATACTACAATTGAGTACTGAATTATTGTATTTATCTACTACTTAAGAGACTAAGTAACACAATTGTACGTACACTAATTTCATAGGAATGGTATGGTAAATGTTTTGTCTAAAATTAAGGAAGATAGATGTGTTAAATTGAAATCACAATATAAATTCTTTTTTATTAAACCTCAAAATAGCTTCCATTCTAAACTTTAAATGTTGACGCGAACAGATTATGTTAACATGCAAAATTCTCTTCACATTAAAATAACACAGTTTTGTAATTATTTCTGCAACATATTATGCAACAAGAAGTAAACGGAACTTATGGACCCATTACACTAAATAAAGCTTAGTAACGATAAGCAATAAAGTTATAATATAATATTTCACTGAGCTCCATACACTGAAATAGAAAACCCGAACAAATATTACGGCCTGGTCTAGATCGAAAAGGCATTGACTGTGCCGTATTTTTCATTATTGTGAAAAGCTATATAAACTGTGAAATGTTCGTTATCGGTTGTAATAACTGTAAATGGCTAAAATACAATAATTTGAATAATAATATGGGACAAGGAGAAGTTTGTAGTACTATAAAATGTAAGAAAAATAGGATAGAGTTATCCTTCTTCCGAAAGATCCAGGAAGGTGAGTTTATAGAATATAATATATATTTTATGAAAATAATATATAAACCTTATGTATTTCATATTTCAATAGTGGAAGGAAGATGTTAATTTTTTCAAAAGAACACGATATCGAAAGTACAATACATTTTATGGTCTGCTAGGGAAAGAGTCTGTGACGAGGCGATAGTAGCGATCCTGGTGGTGAGCAACTATCTATGGAGGCATATTTCAACTGTCTACGTTTGCATATTTAGTAAGTATTAAGCTTCGTGACTGTATATATTAGACTGTGACCTTACTATAATAATACCGGACAGCTGTATACTAGCAGCATTGACGTGAGTGCGAAAAATCGCGGACCTGACATCTAGCGGAGAGGGATGGAATTACGTCCACATATACAAATATTAACATAGCGAGATTCGGAATATTGTTTAAAACGTGAGTTACTAATGTGGAATTATATATGAAACACTTAACAAATGTTGAATAATATTTAATGTAAATTATTATTTTATATCAAAGCTGCATATTATGAGAAATATTGCATACTTCATATTACTTTCCGTAATTAATTGTTACATATTTTTTCTTTGGTTTACCGAGACAAAATCAATCTGATATTAGGAATGAATTTACAGTAATGTTTTATATACGCATTGCTGACAACTGCAAAGATAAAACTGATAGCAATCTGATGCTTGTAATAATTAGTAAAGGCATGTGGACAACAACAAAACGTAATTTGATAAAACCTTAAAATCCAATACATTTTAACTTCTATTTATTTATTAGGTCTAAATAAAAAAACTAATTTGTGTTTTTCTATCAACACAAAAACGAAGGAATTAGGCCTACTAAAGAATGTTGTTGACTCATGTTTTATGATCTGTCGGAAATCGAAAGTACGATTTGGAGCAATTTGTAATGCTGCAATTGTCAGAATTATAAACACCACATATACACCCTGACATTTTAACACTAGTACTAATTCATAAAGAACTGCACGTATTGTATTCTTCACCTGACATAATTAGGAACATTAAATACAGACGTTTGAGATGGGCAGGGCATGTAGCACGTATGGGCGAATCCAGAAATGCATACATAGTGTTAGTTGGGAGACCGGAGGGAAAAAGACCTTTGGGGAGGCCGAGACGTAGATGGGAGGATAATATTAAAATGGATTTGAGGGAGGTGGGATATGATGATAGAGACTGGATTAATCTTGCACAGGATAGGGACCGATGGCGGGCTTGTGTGAGGGCGGCTATGAACCTTCGGGTTCCTTAAAAGCCATTTGTAAGTAAGTAAGTAAGTAAACTAATTCATAAAACTATTAACAAATTAACTAGCCCAGCAACAATATACATTGCAGTTGATTACAGCTTGTTTCGCGAGTATCTCCATCCCGGCAGGTAGGTAGCAGAACCATCGTCGTTCGCTAGCTTCCGGTATTATTATAGTAAGGTATTTGATAATAGTGCAATTTTCAATAAAGGTATTCGTTTTTCAGTGTACAAAGTAATTATCATTATTTACACACGTGTCCTTGGCGGGTTTGCCCCTTCTCTTACGGAACGCCTCATATTATTTTCATCGTATATGATTCTGTACTAAAATTTTGAAAATCTAATTAATGGCAACAGTGACTTGTAGGGCCGTATTCATAGACATTCTTAGCGCGGGCTTTCGGTGGATGATCAGCCAACTAACGTTTTTCGTATTCATAAACCAGTGTTAGCGATATGATATCATATGAATCCTGTTTAGCACGCTCGTAGCCCGGGCTAGCGAAATGTCTATGAATAGCACCCTAAATGTCTTGCTTATAGTCTTTACTTTCTACAATATTTGAGTATATTGGTTTATTTTAAAATAAATTATCAAATCAGATTTACTTCTAATTGGTGCTATTTTTATTTATTTTAGTAGGTTATTTTACGACGCTTTATCAACATCTAAGGTTATTTAGCGTCTGAATGAGATGAAGATGATAATGCCGGTGAAATGAGTTCGGGGTCCAGCACCGAAAGTTACCCGGTATTTGCTCATATTGGGTTGAGGGAAAACCCCGGATATAACCTCAACTAGGTAACTTGTCCCGACCGGGAATCGAACCCGGGCCACCTGGTTTCGCGGCCAGACGCGCTGACCGTTACTCCACAGGTGTGGACTAAATGACACTATTAGAAACAGAACAAAAGTATGTGTATTTCTACATTCTCGAAGAATTCTCTCTCATTTTCAAACAAAATATTTATACTACTGTCGTTATGACATTGTATACAGACAGATATGATAGCTTTCTCGTGTCATAGGACTGCCTCAAGCCAAGACGATTCGAAACTCACATTACTACAGGGACATAATTTTATTTTTACTAACATTTTTAATATTAACCTGGCTATATCTTTGGATTAAAGGTCTAGAACCGGAAACACCGCTTGCTCCCACTTCCAAGACTGGAGTTCGATGATACTGGCGTAAAATACAAATCACTTTACTAGGTATAGGGGGGAAGAAAAGTAGTCCATCCATTTATGTAAAATAGGAAATGTTGCGATTTTGAGTTAGATAATTTTCATTAGGTTTTTGTTTAAACAAAATACAGTACTGTATTAACACTTATGGCCGGTTTCACCAAGCTTCTTTAAATCAGCACAAACGACTTGTCAACAAATGGATCGTTTAATTTTAACGGGACCTTTAAAAGTTGACTGTTTCACCAAGCCTCGTATCTTTAAAATTAACAGGCGTTTACTAACTAGGGGATTTTGTACTTGTATCTTGCATGTTTTGTTTTTCATACGACCATGGCTGCGAAATCGCGAATTTCATTGATTACATATGATCATGGCTGACTTTGTTTGGCATGAGGAAACAATCATAGGCAAACGGGTAAGAGGCAGTAATTTTAAGAACATCTTCCTAAATGCAGTATGTTGTCATACCGCAATTTAAAAAAAAAAGACAGCTGCTTCTAAATGTAAATAATAGGAATGTAGAGCAGTTAAATTGTAACTTCTAAAGGAAATCTAAGAAAATTTAGCGGACTATAAGGTCGACAGCTTCAAAATTGATGCCACACTTAATTATATACAAAGCATTCTAAGCAGTTATATTAGGCCTAAATTTAGGACGGGAAATCGCCTCTACCATAAATTGCATACTACTTTTCCACTGTATTTCATACAAATTTATTAGTACCCTGTAACAATTTTGCCATGCTTGTGTGTCATTAAATTGGATTTTAAGGGATATCCATTGTCTCCTAAAAGAAAATCTCTTTGCACCCTTTTCATTTAAAAGGCATCCTCCTTTGGAATGTTGTGCTATCCGTCTAGACCGTAACATTATCTTAAACCGAGAAGAATCTGTTGGAGAGGCGTTAAGTGGATGATTCCTATCTCTCGTATTCTAACCTATTACAATTTCAATAAACTAGCGCTGAGGTAGTTCTGCTGGTTTCAGAAGTGAAAATCGTTGAATTTATAAGGGATTTTTTTTTTTGTGGTAATGCATTTGATCGTATATGCAAGGCATAACAAAAACCTAAACTAATCAAACGTAAACTGTCACAGATTCGTATGTGCAAGGTGTAAGCAGAGTACGAAGGAAACTACCTCAGCGCTAGTTTAGCCACAATTTTTCTATACGGAGCGTTACATAGGCCTATGAAATTGTTTGAATATTGAAGGGAAAATATGTTCTTCTATTGCAGATTCTTTTGGCTATATTACTGCCAGGATATATCATACGATTGGAACATGTACACAATCTATGTTGTCTATGACAACATAAAATTTAGCTATAAGCTTATTAGGCCTATAGAAATAATGACTATTGTAATGTTGATAGTAAAAGGTAAAGGTATAGGTATCCCCGTAACATGCCATGAAGGCACTTGGGGGGCATGGAGGTAGAGCCCCATGCTTTCCATGACCTCAGCACTAGAATGAGGTGGTGTGGTCGACACCACGCTCTGACCGCCTTTTACCCCCGGGAAAGACCCAGTACTCAATTTTATAGGAGGCTGAGTGAACCTCTGGGCCGTTCTGAAAGTTTGGCAACGAGAAAAAAATCCTGTCACCACCTGGGATCGAACCCCGGACCTTCCAGTCCGTAGCCAGCTGCTCTACCAACTGAGCTACACGGCTGGTAATGTTGATAGTACGTCTGATAATTTATTCACATATCTAGACAATATAGCTTTTGATACCCCGTTCATATCATCAATTACCATTTCAAAACTTCCCGCAACGTTATCTTAAAGCGAGAAGAATGTGTTGAAGTGGCGTTAAGTCGGCGATTTCTATCTGTCGTATTCTAACCTATACAGTAGACCGGTATTCAGTTTCTTCTAGAATCATTCTTACTACTTATTTCCTTAATGTGTAGTTTTCGTGGAATTCTTTATCACTTAATCTTCAAAATGATTATTCCGAGTGTTATTACAACATATAAGTTCGTCGTTATGTTGAAGTTCTAAATAAAGAACTTCATCATCGAATAATTACGTCCGCCATGTTGTTGACTTCTTAACGCATCGTTACTGTTTTAACGCGACGAATAGGTCGTAATAAATTAACGATGAATTTAAAGATGCGTTAGCAATAATGATACTTGGTGAAACACAAAAACTGACTAACGTGTCATTAAATTATTTAACGAGACGTTATAATGATAACGAAGGTTGGTGAAACCTGCCATTAGTGTTTTTACTAACGAATTTAACTATCCATTCGGACGTATTCATTACGCAGTGTATATTATACTGTCTACAGCACATTAGCGTGCAATATAGAGAATGAAGTTAAATTGAAAAATAATCATAATATGGATATTTAAACACATTTTTTGAAAATGGTGGCCGTTCATTTCGATACAGGCTTCAGTTCTTTTGTGCATATTATCGCACTATAGACTATTGTATCTAATTCCAATTACCAGTTTCGTCCTTCGTAGTAGTAACTCATGTTGAAATAATTCTATATCTACTCTATAAAAGATTACCTTACGTACTGTAAATTCAGTCTTCACTTCTGCCCGATCCGAAAAGAAAAATTACTCAGAAATGCTATCTACTGTCCGTCCAAGTGGTTTTGTTGCAGGGTTGTAGAAGGGGGGGGGGAATCACGTGACAGTTAATTACTTAACAAGGCCCTTTTATTTAAGTTATTTTAAGCAGTTGTATAATATTACGTAGACGTCCAATTCCTAACAGAAATTAATGTTTTCAGAAAAGAGCTAAGACAGCCCAGCTACTAGACTTTACAGAGGGGCGAGCAGAAGCAGGTGGGGGAAACCGGGATGCGACGTAGGCAACGACAACAGTAACTGTGTGAAAATACGATTCAATATTGAAAGCTCTTTCGTTACTGGAAAGCGCGAACATATTTCTGGAACGTACTATACTCACTAACTCAGTACTGCATACGCGGCCTTGGTTCTGTGTGGAGGACGATTGGAAGTTTACTAGTAGAGGGGGGTGGGAGTGAAGTACATTCAAAACTCAGGTACAATAAAAATTGAAGTTAAAATAAAATGATGTCCCTGTATTAATACGTGGGTTTCGAGCCACGATCATGACTTCGAAGCAGGGTAAACTACACTTTAACAGCTGCGTACAGCACGGATGGGCCCTACAGATAGACTATAGACAACGAATAGACTTCGAAAATAAATGAAATAATAAAACAAGGCATTCTCCACAGTACACACAACGTGTAGCAAATTCTTACAACAAAGTTCTATTGAACTTGGTTTGTTTGAACTTCTTTCGCAGAGAGAAGAGATTGGACTAATTTTTCCAACTACAACACAGAAGTGCATTAAAATGCTTGGAGTTGAAAAGCAGATAACATCGCTGGTCTCGCTAAGGTTGTAAAGTTCTTAGCTGGGGAGAGCTCTGCTTATGTAGACCGTAACAATCTGCATTTTAATGGAAAAAGTTGCCGAAATCCCTTTACAATTCTGCCTGGGATTATTTGGAAAATATACCAGATTCCGCAGAAAATCCAGTCCATATTAAATCAGTTATACTCTTGAAAAACATATGAATTGGATGGATGTATCGCACTAGGCGAAACTTTGAACATTATTTCGCAATAAAATCAAGTCAAATGACATTCAGGAATGTTCATGGCAAAATAATAAGAGAGAGAAGATTATGCGCAGAAACGAAAAGTGTAACTTAGACAATGACTTTCGTCATAAAATAATTACACATCATAGATAATAATTATTGTGTATCGTCATATCGATGGGCTAGTTCAAAAGAGAAATAACTCCAACTTTAAAGTTTTGAGAAAACTTCATTTTACCATTTTATGTTTCTGTGAAAAACCCAATTAACATGTCTCTAATTCGAAACTTATACTCTATCGAAAGCATCATGCTGGAAGGATGTGTCAACAAATTTTCCGTAAAATGTTTAAGGGGAGGCAGAAGTGAATATTTCAAAATCCACAAAATTTATCCGATTTGTTTGAAATTGATCATGGATACTAAGTATGTTATTAGTAATGGACATAGCAAGTTTCAACTTTCTAAGTACAATAGTTCTGTAAATATTAATAATTTTATAAAACTGTATATCGTTTGATATAAAATGCTCCATGCACCATATTGTAAGAAATTTTCAATATTTCTTTTTATTTATATGTTCAGAGAAGGTATATAAATAATGGTAAGTATTAGTTTATTATGGGAATAATATAGTAATACAGTTATCTTGGTTTTAATTTCATCCTTTTAGGGCACAAAATAAAAAATTAACATCGGAATATCAAAATAAAGATAATAAAATGGAAAAAATCAAATTTTAATTTTTTCTTCAGTTTTGTTCGAAAATTTCACCTCTGCCTCCCCTTAATTGAACCTATTTATGTTTGAAAACAGTCCTGTGAGAACTACAATGGGCATGAGAAAGAATCAAAGAAAATGCCTTGTTATGTAGACAATATGTCATGAATTCACCTACAGAATAGAAGGCGTGAGAAAAATGAAATACTTGTTCGTTTTTTGTTGTTTCGAAATTACTGCAATATTTTATCTTCAAATACTATATAAGGATCATATTAATAAATTATGCTTTACAAACCACTACTTTGTGAATTATAACTGAGTAAGCCTAAAGTTTCTTCTATTACAATTGTCAAATATAGACACTGACAATAACCGCGTTTTTTTCCTCCTGCTAAGTGTGTTTATAATGTTCTAATGCCTATTTAATCCAACCCTAGAAGCGCAGAATAGATATTGTACACCCCTCTAGCTAAGGAAGAATAAAGGCTGGTTCACAATAAACCGGAAACGAGAATCGGAACGAAAACGAAAACGGTAAAATTGTTAAAAATGTATGCATTTAAATGTGAGCATTCACAATTAACGAAAAGCTTGCCGGAGCCCGAGATCGGAAACGGAGAGTTGGCCAAGTTTCAACTTTGGCGTTCACGTTTCCGATCACAGCCCACTAGATTCATTCTATTGCCATCTAAAAGCTATTTTGTCGTCGTATATTTTGTAGCAAGAAGACCGTGACATAACCTATGCATTATTTTGTTCTTTGCTGTGCATCATGGAGCAAGTTTTATTTGATGAGATTCTAATATTGAGTGTTGAGGAAAATCCTCACGTTTACGATAACCGGCGCGCCTCGTATAAAGATGAGAAAATGAAGGAGAATACGTGGCTTTCAATAGCTGCATCTTTGAACACCGATCGGAAGCGAATCATATTTTATTACTGTATTGGTTGTATTACACTCTACATATTCATGCTTCAATTCAATAACTACTGTTGTGTTCATTTTTGTTCTATTACAAATGTTACTCCTCTAATTATTTTACGTTATGATAGACTTAAAATAGGTTGTGATAATAAAGATGCATGGGCATATTTATAGTACCGTACAGATGCCTCAAACTAGGAAGCTGCCTGGAGAGGGGAAGTAGTAGAGCTAACGGAGGGGGCCCACCTAGGCTCCGATACCCAGGCATAGTCATATTATCTGAAAAGTTGACCGCTTGACAATGTATTCAAGATGTACCCTCCCTATGCAGCCTTCTCAACTGTTATTAGAACTGAGCTGTACCGTTCTAGTCCACAGTGCACAGCAGTAGGCGGACAGTGGTAGGGGAGAAGTGCTCTATGCGCCTGCGCGAACGAGACAGCTTGCTAGTTTGAGGCATCTGTACCTAATGAAATGTTTCAGTTGAAATTTCGAAGTTGGTTAACCTGTGTTTATGTTGGCTGCCTTGTACTCATGAGAGAACGCCAATGGTCAATTATACACAAATAACATCAGAATGCGTAATATCGACTTTACACATCGTTATTGACATACATATCGATATGCATAGTCGTCTACGTTCTCGGTTTATTATGAATCAAAAATTTGCAAATTCACGTCCTCTGCTTCTCGTTTTCATTCTGGTTCTCGTTCCCGGTTTATTGTGAACCAGCCTTGAGAGCAACGCTAGAATGATGCAGTCTGCACAGACCGGCAATCCGCACACAAAACTGCACATTTAAAGTCTGATTTCTGGCATGCCTGCTCTATAGTGTCAGACACATGCAGGTTCCTCCCCGCTGGGCAGATTGCGTATAAATAAATAATTTCATTTATTCACAAAAGGATGAACTTAAGTGAGACGATGTTTACCGGCTAGACCGCTAGACGGTTGGTATAGACGCCGTCCCATTACCACGTCTTCGTAAAGTGATTTCCTAACCCCCAAGCAATGAAGTCGGGTCAATCTCCATAACGCTCCCCTCCGGGATCTATATAAAACGCGCTAATGAAGACTGGCTGTTAGCAGGATTCAGGTAACAGACCGGCGCTTAGAAATTAATTTACCAAACTACTCCGCTTACGTGTTAAGCAGGGAAATTCGAGCCCGGCGGGTTCTTGTGGCTTCTCCAGTTCACGTGACATCAACGGATCACTTTTCGTGACATTAACGTCATTGCACCCCTCATCTGGACGAGCTAATCTAGCAGAGGCGTTTTTCTTTTAAGTAAACTGATACAAAGTGACTTCGTAGTGACAACTACAATCGCTATGTCGATGTTAAAAATGTTGTTTTAGTTAACGACGCTCGCAACTGCAGAGGTTGTATCAGCGTCGCCGGATGTGCCGGAATTTTGTCCCGCAGCACACTTAAATGCCATCGACCTGGCCCGGGATCGAACTCGCAACCTTGTGCGTAGAAGTCCAGCGCTATACCAACTCGCCAACCAGGTTGACCACTATGTCGATCAGTTTTAAGTAATATTGTTGAAGTAGCACAGCATAATCGCAATTACTTACTTACTTACTGGCTTTTAAGGAATCCGGACGTTCATTGCCGCCCTCACATAAGCCCGCCATTGGTCCCTATCCTGAGCAAAATTAATCCATTCTCTATCATCATATCCCACCTCATTCAAATCCATTTTAATATTATCTTCCCTCCGCCTCCCCGAAGGTCTTTTCCCCTCCGGTCTCCCAACTAACACTCTATATGCATTTCTGAATTCGCCCATACGTGCTACATGCCCTGCCCATTTTAAACGTCTGGATTTAATGTTCCTAATTATGTCAGGTGAAGAATACAATGCGTGCAGTTCTGTGTTGTGTAACTTTCTCCATTTTCCTGTAACTTCATCCCTTTTAGCCCCAAATATTTTCCTAAGCACCTTATTCTCAAACACCCTTAACCTATGTTCCTGTCTCAAAGTGAGAGTCCAAGATTCACAACCATAAAAAACAATCGGTAATATAACTTTTTTATAAATTCTAACTTTCAGATTTTTTGACAGCAGACTGGATGATAACAGCGTCTCAGCCGAATAATAACAGGCATTTCCCATTTTTATTCTGTGTTTAATTCTCTCCCGATTATCATTTATATTTGTTACTGGTGCTCCCAGATATTATAACTTTTCCACCTCTTCAAAGGATAAATTTCCAATTTTTATATTTCCATTTCGTACAATATTCTCGTCACGAGACATACTCATATACTTTGTCTTTTCGAGATTTACTTCCAAGCCTATCTATTTACTTGCTTCCAGTAAAATTCCCGTGTTTTCCCTAATCGTTTGTGGATTTTCTCCTGACAAATTCACGTCATCCGCATAGACAAGCAGCTGATGTGACCTGTTCAATTCCAAACCCTCTCTGTTATCCTGGACTTTCTTAATGGCATACTCTAGAGCAAAGTTAAAAAGTAAAGGTTATAGTGCATATTATCGAAACTAAATAAAAAAAGAAAGGTGACCCCACCATCGCATATAAAATTTATTACAGTAACCATGGAAACTCGGCTAATTTAAAAAAAAATATATATATATAACAAATCTTTGGCTTACGCCTTGAAATTTAAATTATCGCGATTTACCTCTTCACATATTTGCTGTGTAACAGTTTCTGACCAAAATGAACATCACAGCAACAAATCTACAAAAATAATCAGAGAATCAATACCTTATTGGTATCACTCGTTAGGTTCAAACCCACTTCGGAGAGTTGATTAAACAACAAGACTTTATGGGTAACAGACGCCTCGGTTAATATGTTATTAATACACGCAGAAATGGAATGAAAAATAGGAAAACGAGAACAAGAATGAGAGGAGGACGATAAGAAAAAGAAGTACAAAGAGTGAGACGAGGAAAGAAAAAGTAGGATGAGAGGGACGAGGATAAATAGGATGAAAAAGGCGAGAAGAAAAGTAGGATGAGAAAAATGAGGAGAAGTAGGATGAAAAAGGCGAGAAGAAAAGTAGGATGAGAAAAATGAGAAGTAGGATGAAAAAGGCGAGAAGAAAAGTAGGATGAGAAAAAATGAGGAGAAGTAGGATGAAAAAGGCGAGAAGAAAAGTAGGATGAGAGAGACGAGGAGAAATAGAATGAAAAAGGCGAGAAGAAAAGTAGGATGAGAAAAATGAGGAGAAGTAGGATGAAAAAGGCGAGAAGAAAAGTAGGATGAGAAAAATGAGGAGAAGTAGGATGAAAAAGGCGAGAAGAAAAGTAGGATGAGAAAAATGAGGAGAAGTAGGATGAAAAAGGCGAGAAGAAAAGTAGGATGAGAAAAATGAGGAGAAGTAGGATGAAAAAGGCGAGAAGAAAAGTAGGATGAGAAAAATGAGGAGAAGTAGGATGAAAAAGGCGAGAAGAAAAGTAGAATGAGAGAGACGAGGAGAAATAGAATGAAAAAGGCGAGAAGAAAAGTAGGATGAGAAAAATGAGAAGTAGGATGAAAAAGGCGAGAAGAAAAGTAGGATGAGAAAAATGAGAAGTAGGATGAAAAAGGCGAGAAGAAAAGTAGGATGAGAAAAATGAGGAGAAGTAGGATGAAAAAGGCGAGAAGAAAAGTAGGATGAGAAAATGAGGAGAAGTAGGATGAAAAAGGCGAGAAGAAGAGTAGGATGAGAAAAATGAGGGGAAGTAGGATGAAAAAGGCGAGAAGAAAAGTAGGATGAGAAAAATGAGGAGAAGTAGGATGAAAAAGGCGAGAAGAAAAGTAGGATGAGAAAAATGAGGAGAAGTAGGATGAAAAAGGCGAGAAGAAAAGTAGGATGAGAGAGACGAGGAGAAATAGAATGAAAAAGGCGAGAAGAAAAGTAGGATGAGAAAAATGAGGAGAAGTAGGATGAAAAAGGCGAGAAGAAAAGTAGGATGAGAAAAATGAGAAGTAGGATGAAAAAGGCGAGAAGAAAAGTAGGATGAGAAAAATGAGGAGAAGTAGGATGAAAAAGGCGAGAAGAAAAGTAGGATGAGAAAATGAGGAGAAGTAGGATGAAAAAGGCGAGAAGAAGAGTAGGATGAGAAAAATGAGGAGAAGTAGGATGAAAAAGGCGAGAAAAAAAAGTAGGATTAGAGAGACGAGGAGAAATAGAATGAAAAAGGCGACAAGAAAAGTAGGATTAGAGAGACGAGGAGACGTAGAAAGAGGGAGATGAGAAGAATAAGTAGGATGAGAGAATACGAAAAAAAGATAAGAGAGACTAGGAGGAGAAGAAGGATTAGAGAGACGAGGAGAAGAAGTAGTAGGATGAGAGAGACTAGGACACGAAGAAGCATGTTGAAACGAGGAGAAATAGGATGAAAGAGGAGAGGAGAAGAAAAGTAGGATGAGAAAGACGAAAAATAGTAGAAAGACAAAAAATGAGACAAAATAAAAATGGAATAGACAGGAAGAGAAAAATAATGGGAGACAAGAAGGAAATACATCAGAAAAAAGATGGGAAGAATAAAAGACTTCGAAAAGAATGTGGAATAGATGAGAAGAATTGGAAAGTAAGAATTGATCAGAGATTAGAAGAAAGTTTATAAGATCAAGTGAAAAATAGAATAAGTAGAAGAAAAAGGAATAATTGATGAACATTGTAAAATAGAAAAGGCAGTAACAGAAAAGTGATAAATGATTTGGTATGTAAGGAACTGAGGAGATGTTAAGAAAAAATACATAAAAGAAAAATGCATTATCCTACATTCTAGGGCCTAGAGTTAGAAGGGAAAGAAAGAGAGATAAAAAAAGACCAAAACGGCGTTTAGATGAGGATAAGATATAAATGGAAATGAAAACAAAAGAATGTGATTATTATAGCCTTGACGATTAATATACAGATAAGTTAAAAGTACAGTGTTGGGGGGGGGGGGACAAGGACTTCCACAACCACGCTTACTCTTAACTGAATTGGAGGAACATGCTTGCATTTTCTCTAATCACGTCATTGGCAAGTAGGATGACTGTATGTTACGGCATTAGAGAGGAGATGTATTCTTGTGAATCCTATAAAGCTCTGGTCTAGATCCCTGTGCCTTAAAATAGGACCTCCACCGCAATTTCATATTCTGCTCTGTACCACAGTAACAGCTTAACTGCGTCATTAAAATCCACTAAGAGACAAATACGTAAATCTTGAATCATAATGTTCAGCGTGGTATTATAACTACCTGACTTAATGGCGAAAAGGAAGGAGATATTGTAGAGCTGTATTCCCAACATACCGCTCTTGCTCGTGAAATTCGTCTGGTGTTTACAGAACCAGTATTTCTTATTAGAAGAAACTACTAATGTAAAGATCACCATCCAAGACACAGATCTTGGCTTTATTTTATTTTTAATATACATTAATGACTTGTTAAAAATTGAGTTACAATAAATAATTGATTAAATGGCGATCTTACTCGTGTTAATTATTTAAGCATGTGCGGCTTACAGCTGTTTCGGTGCTATTCGACACCATCCTCAGAGCCTACTAGATCTCGGCGCTATCTCAACTTCGCTACCTGTTGTGTGGGTGCGTTCGTGTGATGAAGAGTTCTGTTAAATAGTGTGTGTGTTCTGAAATAGATCTGTGTGTTGAGAATTTAATTGGGGTGTGTTTTAGTGTGTCCGTATATTTCATATTGTTCTACTGTGTTGAGTTTTTGGTTTTTGGGTTGTATGTGTAGGATTTCCATGTCTGTATTTATGTTATTGTATGTGTGGTTAGCATTAGTTATGTGTTCGGCATATGTAGATGTATTGTGTCCTCTGGTTATTACTTTAATGTGTTTTCTGTATCGAGTTTGGAATGATCTGCCTGTCTGTCCAATATATTAGAAATTGCACAGGGACATCATTTTATTTTTAATAACATTTTTAATATTAGCCTGGCTATATCTTTGGAATAACGGTTGACTACGGGAAACAACGTTTGCTACCCCCTTCCACGACTGGAGTTCGATGATACTGGAGTAAAATACAAACAAATCACTTTACTAGGTATAGGAGGGAAGAAAAGTAGTTAATTCATTTACGTAAACTAGGAAATATCGCAATTTTGAGTTTAATAATCTTCATTAGGTTTTTGTTTAATCAAAATACAGTACAGTATTAACAATAAGTGTTTTTACTCACGAACTGAGTTATCCATGCGAACGTATTCATTATGCAATGTATATTATACTATCTACAGCATATTAGCGTACAATTTAGAGAATGAAGTTAAATTGAAAAATAATCATAATATGGATATTTAAACACCTTTTTTTAAATGGTGGCCGTTCATTTCGATACAGGCTTCAGTTCGTTTGTGCATATTATCGGACTATAGTCTACTATACCTAATTCCAATTACCAGTTTCGTCCTTCGTACTAGTAACTCATGTTGAAATAATTCTGTACCTACTCTATAAAATAGTACCTTACGTACTGTAAATTCAATCTTCACTTCTGCCCGACCCGCACAGATAATATTACTCATACATGCTATCTACTGTCCGTCCAAGTGGTTATGTCGCAGGATCGTAGAAAGGGGGAAATCACGTGATAGTTAATTACTTAACGAGGCCCTTTTATTTAAGTTATTTTAAACAGTTCAATAATATTACGTAGACGTCCAATTCCTAATAGAAGTTAATATTTTCAGAAAAGAGCTAAGACAGCCCAGCCACTAGCCTTTACAGTGGGGCGAGCAGAAACAGGTCGGGGAAATCGGGATACGACGTAGGCAAACGGACGACAGTACCTGTGCGAAAATATGATTCAATATTGAAAGTTTTCGTCACTGGAAAACGCGAACATATTTCTGGAACGTACTATACTTACTAACTCAGTACTGCTTATGTTATGCGGCCTTAGTTCTGTGTGGAGGACAGCTGGACCTTCATTAGTAGAAGGGGTGGGAGTGAAGTACATTAAAAATTCAGGTACAATAAAAACTGAAGTAAAAATAAAATAATGTCCCTGTATGTATCTGATGATGTTGCAAAAGCGGCGAAAACGTTTATACAAATCATAAAGTATGTAATATAAAGGATTTATTTCTTGAATATTGTATGGTAAGTCATTCACTGAAACCAAAAACATTCACTAATATTTTCAATAATACATCGTATCACAAGATCTAAAATGTAGAAATACATCTATAATTTCTCTCCATTTAAAAGTTCTCCCATCAATAACTTCACAATCGTTACATTTCGGACATAGGTATAGTGAGGGTCACATAAGAACAGTTCCTAAACAGCAAATATTGCCGTCTCGTCAGTGTTGCCAACTGTTATCAGTTATCACACGATCCTTCGTGCTAAATGACTTATTTACTTACCGTACTTTGTGTTGGAAGGTTATTCTAAATAATTCAATAATTTTTAACATATTTTCGTAGGCAAACTATACAAGAAAGGAATCAAAATGTCAAATATTATGCCTAGCAATACGAAATTCATTGGTTTGACTAAACAATTTACTCACGAGACCTAACCTAAAAATGTATTTTGTTTGATCACATGAAATTATTAGTACTAACTCCGAAAACTTACCTGACTATAGTCTTGCATTATAACCACAACGCAACACATAAAATAACTATTATGTATTAATATTAATACTGATATTAATTAATTATTAGTATGTTCAAATTTCACTAGCTTCCAGTAACCGGCTCAGAAATCTAATACAATTTTAATTTCATGTAACTCCAGTAGCGATAAATATCGTGGATATTTGTCTCAGCTGCCAACATACCAGTTACAAAATCACTACCATGTGTAGTATTTGTCAGTATTGTAATTCGAAACGACGTTGGCAAAAGAAAATTCAACCTGCAAACTAGAAAATCACCACAATCCAGTAGCATATGTAGTAATGGGGGGAAAATAGTTAGGTTTCATCCTTAAGGTATGAAGTAAGCTGACCCGGACTGTATATCAGGGTAAATCCTAAAGTATTTTACATTTCTCCTGAGACATTCTATACAGTTATGTTTCCTACAGACTCTCTCCCAACAGCCATAAGATTATGACAACGTTGACCCCAGTAGCAAGACAGCTGCAACTACCGCCAGGGCTTGCTGTTAAGGCAACGGCGACCTTTCTAGACATGTCTCTTGCAAGGTCATTTGATTCACTACGCTCACGTGTGCCTCCAGATGGCACCCTGACCTTTGACACGTTTTTCTGGAGGCATGCCTGCTAAATGGAGGGCAAGATGCGTTACAGACACCGACGCTGATTTATTGCGGTCACGTGGCTGCCTTCTGGTGGAAGTGGCTCAACGCACAGACTACTTTTACCGAATTCTTTCTGCTCGAGATTGGAGACTAATTATACAGAGAGAAAATACATTTACAACTTTCTGACAGTTTTTCGAAGTTTTATTATACACGGACATCATTTTATTTTTACTAACATTTCTAATATTAACCTGGCTATACCTTTGGATTAACGGTTGATAACCGGAAACGCCGTTTGCTACCCCCTTCCACGTCTGGAGTTCGATGATACTGACGTAATATACAAACAAATCACTTTACTAGGTATAGGAGGGAAGAAAAGTAGTTCATCCATTTACGTAAACTAGGAAATATCACGCTTTTGAGTATGATAATTTTCATTAGGTTTTTGTTTAATCAAAATACAGTACAGTATTAACAATAAGTGTTTTTACTCACGAACTGAGCTTTCCATGCGGACGTATTCATTATGCAGTGTATATTATACTGTCTACAACACATTAGCGTACAATATAGAGAATGAAGTTAAATTGAAAAATAATCATAATATGAATATTTAAACACATTTTTGAAAATGGTGGCCGTTCATTTCGTTACAGGCTTCAGTTCTAATGTGCATATTATCGCACTATAGACTATTCTACCTATTCCCAATTACCAGTTTCGTCCTTCGTACTAATAACTCATGTTGAAATAATTCTGTACCTACTCTATAAAAGAGTACCTTACGTACTGTAAATTCAATCTTCACTTCTACCCGATCCGAAAAGATAAAATTACTCAGACATACTATCTACTCTCCGTCCAAGTGGTTATGTCGTAGGGTCGTAGAAAGAGAGTAAATCACGTGACAGTTAATTGCTTAACGAGATCCTTTTATTTAAGATGTTTTAAACAGTTGTATAATATTACGTAGACGTCCAATTCCTAACAGAAATTAATGTCCTCACAAAAGAACTAAGACAGCCCAGCCACTAGCTGGTGAATAGACGCAGGTGGGGGAAACCGGGATACGACGTAGGCAAACTGACGACAGTACCTGTACGAAAATGTTTCAATATTGAAAGCTCTTTCGTCCCTGGAAAACGCGAACATATTTTTGGAACGTACTGTTTACTATGACCATAAGGCTACTATGACTGTATATGCGGTCTGGGATCTGAGTGGAGGACGGTTGAACTTAATTAGTAGATGGAAGGGGTGGGAGTGAAGTAAATTAAAAAACTCAGGTACAATAAAAATTGAAGTAAAAATAAAATTATGTCCCTGTACTTTCTCCATGTGCCTATGTACAACCCAATATAGAAGTGACATCAATAGTGTTTCAACAAGTGTTAAAATTCACTATTGCAACACATTTTCCTCATATTTCTCCTTGATCAGCCTTTCGGTTTGCTTCATCCTCAATCCTGACAATCATCTTTTCCTACAATATCTCTTGTAATAATAATTTGGAACCAAACTCATAAAAAAAGAAAATTAAGCTTGCTTACTTACTTGCTTTTAAGGAACCCGGAGGTTCATTGCCGCTCTCACATAAGCCCGCCATCGGTCCCTATCCTGAGCAAGATTAATCCAGTCTCTATCATCATATCCCACCTCCCTCAAATCCATTTTAATATTATCCTCTCATCTACGTCTCGGCCTCCCCAAAGGTCTTTTTTCCTCCGGCCTCCCAACTAACACTCTATATGCATTTCTGGATTCACCCATACGTGCTACATGCCCCGCTCATCTCAAACGTCTGGATTTATGTCAGATGAAGAATACAATGCGTGCAGTTCTGCGTTGTGTAACTTTCTCCATTCTCATGTAACTTCATCCCTCCTAGCCCCAAATATTTTCCTAAGAACCTTATTCTCAAACACCCTTAATCTCTGTTCCTCTCTCAAAGTGAGAGTCCAAGTTTCACAACCATAAAGAACAACCGGTAATATAACTGTTTTCGGAATATGTATAATAAGACTTTCTTGTGTTAAATTCTAACGTACCTTGTTTACATGTTTCGACCTATTTATGGGTCATCCTCAGAACTGGTCGTTCTTGGTCTTGGCGTCTCTTGTTTTGTTTCCTGTGAGGGTGTGTTCATGTAGTATAGTGTAGAGTCAAAGAGTGTTTGTGTTCTGAAATTGAGCTGTGTGTTGAGAATTTCGTTGGGGCGTATTTTCGTGTGTCTGTATATTTCATATTGTTCTAATGTGTTTAGTTTCTGGCTTTTTGGTTGGATGTGCAGTATTTCCATGTCTGTGTTGATGTCTTTGTGGGTGTGGTTAGCATTTGTGATGTTTTCTGCATATGTGGAGATGTTTTGTAATTTTGTTATGGCTGTGATGTGTTCTTTGTAACATGTTTGAAATGATCTGCTTGTCTGTCCTATGTAGAAGTTGTTGCAGGTGTTACATTTGAGTTTGTATACACTTGTGTGGTTGTATTTGTTTGTTTGTGTCGTTTGTGTGTTGAGATATGTTTGTAGAGTGTTATTTGTTCTGTATGCGATGTTGTAATTTTGTGTGTGTTTTTGTTTTCGTATGTTAGTGTGATGTATTTTTTGTGTTCTTGTGTTTGTGTTGTATTCTTCTGTTTTTTGTGGTTTTGTTTTGTCTTACGTATTATGTTGTCTATTATGTTGGGGTTAAATCCGTTTTCTTGTGCTATGTATTTGATTGTGTTTAGCTCTTCTTTGTAATCTTGTTGGTTCATTGGTATGTTGAGTAGTCTGTGTACTATTGTTCGGAATGCAGCTTCTTTGTGTTGTGTTGGGTGGTTGGATGTGTTGTGTATGTGTGTTGTTATTGTAGTAGTAGTAGTAGTAGTAGTAGTAGTAGTAGTAGTAGTAGTAGTAGTAGTAGTAGTAGTAGTAGTAGTAGTAGTTGTTGTTGTTGTTGTTGTTGGCCTTCTGTATACTTTGAATGTGTGTTTGTTGTCTAATTTTTGTTATTGTGATATCTAGAAAATTTATGGATTTTCTGTTTTCAATTTCTAATGTGTAGTGTAGCTTTGGGTGTATTTTATTTATGTGTTGATGCACGAATACACGAAACACGAAAAAATATCAGACAATAGGAATATCTTGTACTACATCATACACCAATAACGTCATGTGCTATTGAAAGAATTTCTTGCAATATAAAATCATTTCAAGTGACATCCGTATATGTTCAAGTTCCGTAACTTACGAATGCATTTTTTATTTACTGCAAAGATCACGACGAAAATAAACATCACGGCTCAAGCATGTGTTTACTAGAACAGCTTTAGAATATCGGGAGTTGACTGTATCCCACGAACACGCAACAACAACGTGTTTGCTTATATCCTTATCCGTTGCATTACCTGTGTTCGTCGTACTATACAGGGTGATTCACGAGGAAAGGTCCAAACATTTAGTATACGGTATCTTAGGCCATTTTGAGTGAAAAAGTTCATATGAACATAGGTCCATTTTCGAACGATGGCGGAGCTAGATGCATTTTTTTAGTAAAACGTCTCGCCCCAATGTGAATCAGACGTTACCATATGCTGCTGACGTGAGACAAGATCACCGATGAATGACGTAACATTGGAATCTGCATTGTGAGCGATGTAGATAAGAGAAGAGAAACAAACCGGGTGGTGGGGCATTACAAATGTCACAACAAATACGCTATCACTTATCGGCTCACAGCAGTTCAGTCAGCTACCTACAGTACAGTAGTTATACAGGTACAGTTATCGGAAGTGTTAAGTTGTGTTTTTCTAGATGCCTTATAAATTTTCGACTGCAGAATACGCCGATATTGTGTATGTTTATGGTTTGTGCGATGGAAGTTCCTTGCGTGCCGTCGCTGAATATGAACGACGCTTTCCGAACAGAAGGGTACCATATCGAAGAGTATTTACTGTCTATGGGGTTGGATTAAAGACTTGGTATAGCAAAGGAACGAGGAAACGAGAGAGGCGCTAATCGACCGTATTTTGGATGCGGCATAAAGACAGCCACGTGCAACTCTCCCGAGCGATAAGCACGATTCACGCCCGAGCGCAACAGTGCTTTGAAGCAGAAGGAGGTAACTTTGAAAATGTGCGAAAACATCGACCCCGACTTCTAGAATATTAGGTATGTATGCATACGTGAATATAAACATTAAAATTGTCCGTTATCTGTCTGTAAATGCGAGTTAGTAGAATGGAATCTTAAAAGTTTTTGTGAAATCAAAGAGCCATATCTCCGTAACCGTTCGAAAACGGACCTATATTCATATGAACTTTTTGACTCAGAATGACTTCAGAATTCACATTCTAATCTTTTACCTTTCCTTGTGAATCACCCTGTATACCCAATGAGTCTTTAACTTCAGTGTTTAGGTGGCTGGAATACGAAGCCTACTGATAAGTAATTAAAAATATTTTGTCCATGACCATAACGAAAAACATGCCTTTATTAAATACTTTTGCGTTTGTAAAATAGGCTTTTATTCAACATTACTTTATTCCACTAGTGAGATAAAGACTTTACCTCACAGTTTGAACTTTATCTCACAGTTCATTAGTATTTTCCTGGTACCCGGGTACACACGTATACTTTTCCATTCAACTATTACTCAAGAAGTTAATATATTAGTTACTAGATGTCACTACCTCTACTTCTTTATTACCATTTCTTAAATATACATACACTCAATCTCCTTCTCTTTTCTCTATGTACAGTACTACGTCATAACTTGTGCATTGCATCCATATCTAATATGTATTTTTTTTTAAATTTGTAATACTTTGCCTTTTGGGAGGCGAGGAGACTTGAACCTGCAAAGTTAGGTTTATATGGGTTTATAGGATTTTATAACAACACGCGTTAGTTAACTGAGCTAAACAGACACGTTGATTAATTACGTTTTAATATTCCTCTTAAGTTTACAGAAGTAAAATGTGAAATTATTTTAATCACATTAGTCCCGTGAACACTTCTAAATAATCCCTGAAACTTCAATAAGACGAAAATACACGTTTAAAATGAAAAAATAATATATATATTAAAATTATATAATTAATTATAATTTGATATTTATCCAACGCCTTAGATATCATTCTTCATTAATCATGACCTCCTACATCATGACCTACCTAGCATATACGATGAAAGAGTAATGGAACGGAGAAAAATTCTCTCCGGCGCCGGGATTTGAACCCGGGTTTTCAGCTCTACGTGCTGATGCTTTATCCACTAAGCTACACCGGATACAACCCCGGCGCTGGATAGAATCGTCTCAGATTAAGCTCCAACTCTTGGGTTCCCTCTGGTGGCCGCTCTCTGCACTATGTCATAGATGTCTATGAACGTAGGACCGAAGTCCACACATGTGCTGAGGTGCACTCGTTATGAGTGACTGCATGGAAATATCATATGTACTTCGGTACAATAAAATAATATATATGATATGCGTAAATCACTTCGTGATTTAAGACGGCGCTTATTCCGTCGGATCCCGGCCAACTAGTCACTCATAACGAGTGCACCTCAGCACATGTGTGGATTTCGGTCCTACGTTCATAGACATCTATGACGTAGTGCAGAGGGCGGCCACCAGAGGGAACCCAAGAGTTGGAGCTTAATCTGAGACGATTCTATCCAGCGCCGGGGTTGTATCCGGTATGGCTTAGTGGCTAAAGCATCAGCACGTAGAGCTGAAAACCCGGGTTCAAATCCCGGCGCCGGAGAGAATTTTTCTGAGTTCCATTACTCTTTCTTCGTATGATGACGCAGAATATCTTCATGAAAATATCATATGTACTTCGGTACATTAAAATAATATATACCTAGCATATGTATCGATTCTAAAATCCATGCCATGATATGTGATTATATGAGGACTTATTTTCAACATATTTTCTTTTATAAAACAGAATTTTTCGTTATGGTCATGGATAAAATTACGTATGGTACTTGTGAGCGTGATTTTTAATGCGCTCGGCTGACGCCTCGTGCTTAAATCCTTCCACTCGCGCAATAAAGATGCACTTACTTCACAAGTACCATAAATAACTATTATTTACTCATTTATTTGTTTTATTTATGTAGTCATATAGGCCTACTAAACCTAATCAATTCCATGGTGCTCGCTCATTTAGTAACACATGCTTAGTATTACATTACAATCTTCAAAATGTTGAGAACTCCAGCTTTTAAAGTGTTAAAATCAGGGGCGGCTTTCGAAGAGGGGCTGCGGAGCTGCAGCACCCCCAGACATTTGAGGCTCTTTGTCTCGTTTTAAGTTGTGAAATACATTTATTATACAGTCTCTGTTTAGCGGCTCGAATTTTTTTTTATAAAATTTCGCTCTCGTTGACATGCACGCAATCGTTAGTGAAGTCACTTCCTCCCCTGGTGCTGCCAGAGCGAAACCAGAGACAAGGACTATGCGTGAATCCACTTCTTCCCCTGGAGCTGCCAGTCTCGTCTCGGATGCTTTGCGCGTTAGTTTTACCCCTCCCCCTGCTGCCCCTCGCCGTGAATCCAGAGTTTCCAGGCGCTGCAAAATTTGCAGCAGTTTGTCAGTAGCGCGCAGTTTTAAATACATTTTCTTTAATGTTGTGAGTATAACAAGTGCGGCAATGTTTAATTCTGTACAATATTTACAGTCTATTCAGTTCAGTACCTTAACAATTCAGGAGAAATGTGAAATTAAGTGCCCATCAGTTGAATCTCATAATGGAAAGAGCCGCTAAACAAAATACAAAGGCTCGCATATTTTTTTATAATTTATCCAGTATCCCTGCTTTCTTCTCTCGATCTCCTCACAGTCTGTATTAGATTAATGTGTTTCAAAGACAATTCCATTAGCTGGGGCAACAAGATGGAGTTTTAAAATAAGAACAGTAAATATTGTTCATGAGAAGAAGGAGCCATTGCTAGAATGTTTTCAAACCATAATGGAATCTGACACATCTAACAACATCACAATAAATGAGGCAAGCACGGAACAGTGCACAGTTGAGCAGCGAGATCTGTGAAAATGAAAACCCTAAAAAGCGTCGTAAGGTCAAAGGGATTCAGACAAGGGTTGCGGCAGCCAAGGAAGTGTGTGACCTCATTATCACACAAGCTAACACCCGATTCCAGTTCATAGATCATCTAATATTATCTTCTCTTCTGAGTCAAGAAAAATTTGAATGCTACATTTCCTGAAAATGACCTAAATATATGTGTGAAGCTTTTTCCAATATTCGATAAAGACAAAATAAAAACGGAACTCACTGTGTTGTATCAGAGACAAGAATTCAGAAATATCAGTAACACAGTCAACTCTTGCAGTTTCTTCTATCTGAGAACTTGCAGGCCTCATTTTCAGAAGTTGTGAAACTACTACGCATAGCTATCACCATACCAATGACAACTTCCGAGCCAGAACGTTGCTTTTCGTGTTTGAAGAGAGTAAAAGCCTATCTCAGAAATACGATGAGAGGAGTGACTGCATTAGCTATGTTTTCCATTGTAAAGATTATGTTAAACGACATACCGGATTTTAGTAAGAAGATGATTCAAAAGTTTGCAACATACAAAACAAGGCGCATGGAACTAATCTTTAAATAAAATAAGTTGCTTGGTTTATTTTTGTATGCAGCCCCCCTTAATTCAATACCCACGAGCCGCCACTGGTTAAAATGAGCACAACGATTTAAAATGGCAGCGCAAGGTTCACACTCCGTCCAACTTTATTGCTGACAGTGCCAAGGATTTCTGTATGTAGTTCGTAAAGGGCCGGAAAGCGAACAATACGGCACAGTGTGAGTCATGCGGTATGATTGCGTTTGCGTTGTGTAATCGAATCGCTGTTACGCAAACAGACTCAAGCTCCTTCGATACAATAGTGACATATGCAATTGCTGTTTGATTGTTTGTTCTATCCCATGGCATGGCATGTTTAGCTACGAGGCCGCAGTGAAAATACAAACTAAATTGAAATAAAAATCTCATTAAAATTTATCTCTTAGCAACGCAAAAAATTGAAACTATAACTGTGAAATTTGTTTACGTTTAATATGACCATTAATTTGTATTGGCTGTTACAGGACTGCATTTACGGTTCACGGTATAAATATTTTGCAACAAATGAAACAATAAACATAACACAAAGCAAACGTCATTTATCAGCCATATTTTATACACATACCAGCCAACGACAAGTTATACTGTTTAAATATTAGTAGAGCAAAACTGTAAAAAAATGTAATGGAGCTTGTATCCAAAGTAACTTTTTTCCACAAATTGCTGCCCACCACTATGAATCAAATAGCAGCATTTCCGATAATAAATATTTATGACATTTGATAATTATTTTCATAGATTGGGTTTACCTCTTTACCATGTGTTTGAATACCATTTTAATACAAATTTGGATCGGCCTAGTTGGCGCGGTAGGTATAGAGCTGGCCTTCTATGCCCGAGTATGCGGGTTCGATCCGGGCAGGTCGATGACATTTAAGTGTGTTTAACTGTCTACAAATTAAACTCACTACAAATATCTTATAAATGAGATTATTGTCTTCAAACTCAGATAACACACATCAGATGCTCTTTTTTTTTCATTGTTATCAGCTTTGCATCATTTACCGCTGATAGCGCCACATACAAACATTGTTGTCACTAATTATATTACTCATGTATTAACTTGAAATCGTTGTAAGATTTTTTTTTTTACTTACAACAAACTTTTGTTTTACATGTTCGAAAATTAATTCTAAAGTAGAAACAAACGAAAACAGAAAGAATATAAAAATTCATAATGATAAATTTATAGCCTACATAAATAATGAAGAATTGTTTTCGAATACCGGTAGTATTGTTTAAGATGTTTAGACATTAGACCACGGGTGTACTAGAGGGGCCCTTTGTTTCGAGCCATTTGTTAAAATAGTTCGCGAGGACGAGGCAATAAAATAAATACAGTTTCATAATTAACCATCTCCTACTAGTATTCCACATCTGCTACAGTGATCGATAAAAATTATAGGAATTTGACGGTATATGATTGCTTGTTAGAGAATTTATTTATGGCTTTCGAGATAATTTAATAGCATATAACAATTCCCCTTTGTCAATAACTATAGCCAAAGTAAAAAAAATCTCTAAGAAGCTGGAAGAGACGGAGCAACGAAAGAAGCTGGAGGAGACGGCACAGCGAAAGAAGCTGGAAGAGACGGGGCATCGAAAGAAGTTGGAACAGACAAGGCAGCGAAAGAAGCTGGAGGAGACAGGGCAGCGAAAGAAGCTGGAAGAGACGAAGCAGCGAAAAAAGCTGGAGAAGACGGGGCAGCGAAAGAAGCTGGAAGAGACGGAGAAGCGAAAGAAGCTGGAGGAGACGGAGTAGCGAGAATAGCTGGAGGGGATGAGCAACGAAAGAAGCAAGATGAAATGGACGGAAAGGAGGCGAAAAAGAAGAGGAACCGGTAGGAATAGAAAAAAAGAGGCTGCAGGGGGAAAAGTGTCATCTTTGCAACCATATGGCGGTCGAAAACATGTATGTACACGATTCTGTCCGTTATGGCGATGCTCTAAATTTGCTCTAATTCCAATGAATTCAAGAATAATTTTTGGTGAACCAATTACTGTTTTAGCGCCGAGTTTTCGAGGTACTTCTGTTTACTAGCCTCCATTCTACCACTTATCCACATCTTACTGTGCACCACGAGCAAGAAGATAGCGATGAAGATGGCGGAATAACGTTGGAAATTTTAGTTCCAGTCACAGTTACTTTTCACTCATAAATAAGCTATTGTACACAATACATTTGCTTCTCGAGATAAGTAGGTCTATGATTCTTTAGAAACAATAACTCTTAAATTTGTAACTTCCATTATTTTTGGATTATTAAAATTATTTAAAATCATTACAAGTATAAGACATTTCAACATTTCATGTATCTATAAATAAATGAAGTGCTAAAAATGATGCTCAGATTAAGTGACACTGCATTTCAGAAATGAACAACGTGATTTGTAATTCTGAAGCAGTCACTGAGCACAAGTCAACCAACTGCCTGATGGCTTACTCGTGAACCGCTCACCGCCATGTGACGTGAGCGAACTGGGAATCACGAAAGCAAAAGTGAAAGCAAACGTTCGTGTTATGTCACATCTGGAGTCCGTGTTCAAGTACATGGCAAGCAGAAACCAGTACCGTGTATCATTATAGACAGGGAGATTGTGAGTTCGTCTGAACCTGAAAATATCACTTAACAGAAAAGTCCACTAATTAATCAGTCTGATATGAGAAATATTATTTTTTAATTTGTGATTAGCATATTGCACAAACTCTTATAACTAATCCAATCTATATATATAATTTGAACTGGTAATGGAAATTACGGGAAAACAGCTGAACGGATTTTAATAAATGACCCCTCATTTTGAAGCTTGGAACCCAAAGTTTTTCAGAAAAATAGTAGTTTTCAGTGAAATGTCAATTTTTCAACATAATTTTCCTATTTTCCAAAATCCATCTGTCGTCACTTTTGAGAACTAGCTAATTGCATTTCAGAATAAAACAAAACACAGTAAACAATATTACACGAAGGCCATGATCTCCAAGAATGCTGACATATTTAGAGCCCAAATTAAATTTGTTATTAAAAACTTAACTTACTAAAAATAATTTACAGGTTCGATTCTGTGGTGTGTAATTTTCTGAGTACAGCTGTGTATTGGATATTAAAAACTACAAAACTTTGAGGTGGTTTGATGATATTATTACCATTAGAAATAAAATATTATTGTAGTTAATGCCATGATTTGACTATTTTTCATTAATTATACATATTAATGCTATATTGATGATATGAAAGTGAAACGTTTTGGGGTTATATAAGTAGATGTAGAGAATAACTTAAATTAGATTTTGATTTCTATATATTACTGAGTTGCAGCTATACAGTATAGTATATGTTACTGAAAGCTATAAAACTTACGTAAGATAATAATATTAAAAATCAAATATTTTTATAGTTATTAATCAAGTGGGGTTGGGTCTTTTTCATATATTTAATGGCAGTGTGGTGTAGACATTTATATGCGTGGTTCTCTTCAGTATTGGCTCGAGAGGGAGAGAGAGAGAGAGAGAGTATCTTTCATTATTATGGAAGCAAATAACTTTCAGAATGTCTGATATTCTTCATTGAAAATAAATCTGAAAAATGTTTATTTGAACGTCTAATGAACTTAGTTTGCAGCATTTGCTGCACATGCCACTAGTAATGATATATTTCTCGAGAATGCTCACTATCAATATTATTAAATGCCGTCGAGGTACGTATTGCAATATTTTGAGTATTGAGATCACTTGCTGCTTCTAGCGGAGTTCATCATAAGCCGATATTTAAATATTTTCGACGTTGATAGATGAACACGCGGTGGATTAGAATGAAGTGGAGTCATCAAAGTGTCTGATATTCACCTACGATACCAGACATCTTGTTGACAACGGAGGAATATTTATGCCTTCGTTGGAACGGGAACGAACTGTTCTTTCAACGCAAAGTTAAAGCTATCCATCTTTACTCTTGCACACACTGGACCGGCTGTTTCTTATCCAACAGAACTATTTCCAGCGAACACACACAAAGCAACTATGCTTATCTCTGCTCCTGAATTTGGGTAAAGGTGACTGATCCTTCATTTGTTTCAATAGAGAAAAATGTAATGTGTGATAACATTTAGTTCGAGAAATATATATGTGTATTTTATTTACTTATTTACTTACGTATTTACCTATTTATTATCTTATTTACTTATGTATATACCTATTTTTATCTTATTTACTTATGTATTTACCTATTTATTATTTTATTTACTTATGTATTATTTTATTTACTTATATATTTACCTATTTATTATCTTATTTACTTATGTATTTACCTATTTATTATCTTATTTATTATGTATTTACCTATTTATTATCTTATTACTTATGTTTTTACCTATTTATTATCTTATTTACGTATGTATTTACCTATTTATTATCTTATTTACGTATGTGTTTACCTATTTATTATCTTATTTACGTATGTGTTTACCTATTTATTATCTTATTTACTTATGTATTTACCTATTTATTATCTTATTTACTTATGTATTTACCTATTTATTATCTTATTTACTTATGTATTTACATATTTATTATCTTATTTACTTATGTATTTACCTATTTATTATCTTATTTACGTATGTATTTACGTATTTATCTTATTTACTTATGTATTTACCTATTTATTATTTTATTTACTTATGTATTATTTTATTTACTTATGTATTTACCTATTTATTAACTTATTTACTTATGTATTTACCTATTTATTATTTTATTTACTTGTGTATTTACCTATTTATTATCTTATTTACTTAGGCATTTACCTATTTAATTATCTCATTCACTTAAGTATTTACCTATTTATTATCTTCTTCACTTATGTATTTACCTATTTATTATCTTATTTACTTATGTATTTACCTATTTATTATCTTATTTACTTATGTATTTACCTATTTATTATCTTATTTACTTATGTATTTACCTATTTATTATTTTATTTACTTATGTATTTACCTATTTATTATCTTCTTCACTTATGTATTTACCTATTTATTATCTTATTTACTTAAGTATTTACTTATTTATTTATTTACCTATTTATTTATTTATTTATTTGCTTATATATATTTATTAATTTATCTACCTATTTATCTATCTACCTATTTATCTA
>JAJSOF020000037.1:6227404-6244904 GCA_025594305.2 Periplaneta americana | reverse complement strand
CACGTACAGGGACATCATTTTATTTTTACTAACATTTTTAATATTAACTTGCCTATGCCTCTGGATCAACGCCGTTTGCTACCCCCTTCCATGACTGGAGTTCGATGATACTGGCGTAATATACAAACAAATCACTTCATTAGGTATAGGAGGGAAGAAAAGTAGTTCATCCATTTACGTAAACTAGGAAATATCGTGATTTTGAGTTTGATCATTTCCATTAGGTTTTGTCTAATCAAAATACAGTAAAGTATTAACAATAAGTGTTTTTACTCACGAACTGAGCTGTCCATGTGGACGTAGTCATTATGCAGTGTATATTATACTGTCTACAGCACATTAGCGTACACTATAGAGAATGAAGTTAAATTGAAAAATAATCATAGTATAGATATTTAGACACATTTTTTAAAATGGTGGCCGTTCATTTCGATACAGGCTTCAGTTCTAATGTGCATATTATCGCACTATAGACTATTGTACCTAATCCCAATTACCAGTTTCGTCCTTCGTACTAGTAACTCATGTTGAAATAATTCTGTACCTACTCTATAAAAGAGTACCTTACCTACTGTAAATTCAATCTTCACTTCTGGCCGATCCGAAAAGATAAAATTACTCAGACATACTGTCTATTATCCGTCCAAATGGTTTTGTAGTAGGGTCGTAGAAAGGGAGGAAATCACGTGACAGTTAATTACTTAAGGAGGACCTTTCATTTAAGTCATTTTAAACAGTTGTATAATATTACGTAGACGTCCAATTCCTAACACAAATTAATGTTCTCAGAAAAGAGCTAAGACAGCCCAGCCACTAGCTGGCGAATAAAAGCTGGTGGGGGAAACCGGGATACGACGTAGGCAAATGGAAGACAGTACCTGTGCGAAAATGATTCAATATTGAAAGCTCTTTCGTCACTGGAAACCTCGAACATATTTTTGGAACGTACTGTTTACTATGACCGTAAGGCTACTATGACTGTATGTGCGGTGTTGGATCTGTGTGAAGGACGGTTGAACTTCATTAGTAGAAGGGGTGGGAGTGAAGTACATTAAAAAACTCAGGTACAATAGAAATTGAAGTAAAAATAAAATGATGTTCCTGTATAATTCATGGCAGGAATATTTCTGAACAATCTAACTTCCTTCGAAATTATGTTCATACTACCACTTGGCTACTATATTATCTAACTTATATTCTTACTCGGTCGTCATACAACACAGCAGACGCCGACAAAATGCTATCTAATGTCTTACGGAACTAAATACATGTTCGCACTTCATTGATCTTAGCGAAAAGATTTCGAAACTTGCTGCTGAATACAGTGCAGACACAACAAACATGGATCAGTTGAGTAACTAGCTGATGTGCTTGGAATACTGCACAGTCAAGTTTAACGAACCGAGCAAAATAATCGCACTCGTTTTCCCTGTGCGTATTATTAGAAGCGAAACATTCCGATGCGTAATGCTGCGTGTTCCCATTCACTTGTTTCCACAGAGCCACGGTGTGGTGGGGGCGACTACAAGGACATGCTGTCTGATTAATAAGTCGAGCAATGGGTTTGTATCCTCGAAGTCTCTGGCTCGAAACCGAACGCCGGTGATGTCAAGTCATGGAATTTAATTGATTTAGTAAGATTCACTAGTTTTAATTAATATTAGAGGAGAAAAATTCGCTCCGGCAGTTGACTTAATATGTTTATTATTTATTTAGTAGGTTATTTTACAACGCTTTATCAACATCTAAGGTTATTCAGCGTCTGAATGAAATGAAGGTGATAATACCGGTGAAATGAGTCCGGGGTCCAACACCGAAAGTTACCCAGCATTTGCTCATATCGGGTTGAGGGAAAACCCCGGAGAAAACCTCAACCAGGTAACTTGTCCCGACCGGGAATCGAACCCGGGCCACCTGGTTTCGCGGCCAGATGCGCTAAATAAAAATGTCAACATACATGTCAGGCCACAAAGGAAAAAACACTGGCGGACAGGGATTCGTTCCGGTGCTGTGGATTGAACTTCGGCATAGCTCAATGGTTAGAGCGCTTGGTACGTAGAAGCAAGGACCCGGGTTCGATCCCCGGCGCCGGAGCGAATTTTTCTCCTCTAATGTGAATTGTTACCGTAACAGACGTATTCTGTAGGACAAAAAAATTAATATTTACGTAGATTCATAAATTAATATTTACGTAGATAGTTTTATTAAAAAATCGATAGTGATACTTGTTTTTTTAGTTATTTTACGACGCAGTATCAACATCTAAGGTTATTTAGCGTCTGAATGAAATGAAGGTGATAATGCCGGTGAAATGAGTCCGGGGTCCAGCACCGATAGTTACCCAGCATTTGCTCATATTGGGTTGTGGGAAAACTCCGGAAAAAAACCTCAACCAGATAACTTACCTAGACCGGGAATCGAATCCAGGCCACCTGGTTTCGCGGCCAGACGCGCTAACCGTTACTCCACAGGTGTGGACGTGATGGGTTGTTAGCCCTTAGCCAACCCCAAAGCTGGAGGACCACCTCTTATCGGCTGTCCACGACTGCTTATTCAATATATTCGCAGCTACCCTCCATATCTGGGGGCCGTCTCCTCTATCAGCAACCTGAGGACGCGCCATGCCGTGGTGATAGGGATCCACAATACATAGATACAGACCTCTAGTCTTTGTACAAATATTTATTCAGTAACGTATTTTGCACGACGAGAGCCAGGCGAAATAATACCAAAGTTAAACTAAGTTTTTATACCGAAATTTAAGAATTATATTCACCGCCCCTAATGATGGAATGTTAACAGACTTATAGACAATTTGAGCTAACTCAGTTAAAGGATTAGGTACAGCTTAGAGCAGTAAAATTTTGGAAATTTTCAACATTATTTTTTTCCTCCATTATTGTAACTTGTACAACAATGAAAATTAGTATGTGTAAAAACTCTGTCCTTCTGCTATACGAAACAAATATTTTACGATTTAAAGAAATTATTTACATTTTTTTTTTTTTCAAAATTCAGTTCACTGTGCAGTGATGAAGCGTTTCCCACGTAACTCAAAAACTATCCAACATTCTGTGATGACATTTTTTGTGTGTATTTATACATGTCATATCTACAATACGATGCAAGATCACTTCTCTACCTTTGATAGATTGTCTGATAAAAAAAAAATTAATTTAAAAATGGTCAAATATCAGTATTTTCTTCTAATACAAAATAAAAAAAAATTATTTATTAAGGAATGTAGTTGAAAGAGCATGATATTGTAAACATAAGTTTCAGTAATAAAATAAAAGAGAAAGAACATGAAAAAGTTTCACTTTTATGAGTTATGAGGGAAAAGCTTCATCACTGCACAGTGAACTACCACCATTATGAGTTTTGAAAAAAAATATATATAAATAAATTTTTTAATCGTAAAAATATTTTTTAATATAGCAGAAGGACAGTCTTTTAACACAACAATTTTCACTATTGTAAAAGATACAGTAATGGAGGGAAAAAATGTTGAATATTTCCAAAAAATTTTACTGCTGTAAGCTGTACCTAACCCCTAAACGTAAACAGGCAGGATTAACCAACTTGTGTATCTGTTCTCGCCCACATTTCACTATGACTGCCTCCTGTACTTCCAAGATCTCCACTCCGTCCAAACGCCATTATGTTACTTTCCAAACGCCCAATAATCTCTTGAGCTGAAAGCGTTTTTAAATGTAACACTGGCATTAAAAAAAAAAACACTATTAAGTTTTGTGAAAAGTCATACTATGGAAAGACTAGTTTCAAGTAACAGTCAGAAATGACTACGACAATTGTGATGTGTGAATAGCATGAAAAAGGAGAAGCAAGCCTACTCTTTTGAAAGCTCTCGCCCTAATGGACTTTCTTTGTATGTGCCCTCACTGGCTTAAATATAACGCAGGAATGGAGACTTTTAAATTCTTCCTACATTCTTTCCGTCCTCCTCATCCTTGCTCGAACTTCCTTCTACCTTTTGACTGAACGACGTGACTATTTTTAATTCTTTTACCCACCATGGTTTCACTGGAAAACCATCGCCTAACAGTGAAGTGGAAGATGTTTTCTATTTAATTTTCTCTCTTATTACGAAATAATAATAATAATAATAATAATAATAATAATAATAATAATTTCTGGAGTAGTGGCCAGCGTGTCTGATTACGAAAGTAGCGAGCTCAGAATCGAATTCTGGATAAGATAAATTACCTAGTTGTTTTTTCCATGATTTTTCTTAACCCATTAAGAGAACGTGCTAGGTAACTTTCAGTGCTGGACCCCAGACTCATTTCACCGGCATTATCACTTTCATCACATTCAGACGCTAAATAACCTAAGATGTTGATAAAGCGTCGTAAAATACCGTAACCTACTAAAATAAATAAATAAATAAATAAATAAATAAATAAATAAATAAATAAATAAATAAAGATTCTGGAGTTCTGGAATTAACAGTGCAGATTCTCAAAATATGTCTTCAATAACAGTACCTTGAAAAACATACATTAACATATGATGTCTCCATGAGTAAGTGCTTACTGTAAGGTTTCGTAACAAGCTGTTTTTTACGATGATGGGAATGTAGCACGTATGGGCGAATCCAGAAATGTATATAGAGTATTAGTTGGGAGGCCTGAGGGGAAAAAGACCTTTGGGGAGGCCGAGATGTAGATGGGAGGATAATATTAAAATGGATTTGAGGGATGTGGGATATGATGATAGACACTGGATTAATCTTGCACAGGATAGGGACCGATGGCGGGCTTATGTGAGGGCGGCAATGAACCTGGGGGTTCCTTAAAAGCCAGTAAGTAAGTAAGTAAGTAAGTAAGTATGAGTAAGTGCTGCAAACTTTAGGGAAACAAAGCAGTACCCATTACCCAGTCAAGACCACTTACATTCAATGCCCATAAAACTTGTAAAATATTTTGTGCGAAATCGTGCGTATTTGCTTGTTTTCCGCAAAAAACCAATCCGCGGAAAGTCTAAAATTCCACATTCAGTGTTCCCAACCTAACACACATAAAAATTTCCCTCTTCTTACCGCTTAAGTGACATATTGATTTTACTGCTTTAGGCTTTTAACATATTATTTTTAGAGACGTTCAATATAGTAATAATTATAAATTGGAAACTTACCACTGCAATTTCACCTAAATTGCACTGTTAATTATTGTTTTTAAATATTTACAAAAATTAAGTAAACTCTACAACTCCACTAAAGTTACTGCATTCGTGATGCAAGTAACATTAAGGAAGCCGTGAAAAAATCAACAAGATTCCAGACTCATCATAGACTGGGGGGAAAAAAAAAGACAGACGTATATCACGGCCTGCTGGAGTATAGATAACACAGAAAACATTTTAAAGCAACAATGTTGAAGATAGATATTTTTGTTTTGCAAATTTGCCGTCATTGAACAGAAACCAAGATGGAGATTTCATTGCAACTAATTAGAAATTCCTCTTTCAGGTATGTAATAAACGATTGTCGCACAAAATTATGTACGATACAAACTTTTCCTCGAACATGAAAATTTCAACATACCGCTCTTGTAACGCATATTACTATTAATTCTTATACCCACCATGGTTTCACTGGAAAACCATCACCTAACAGTGAAGTGGGAGAACATGTTTTCTATTTAATATTCTCTGTCTTAGTATGAAATAACAACAACAACAATAATAATAATAATAACAATAATAATAATAATAATAATAATAATAATAATAATAATAATAATAATAATAATTTCTGGAGTAGTGTACACGGAGTGAACAAAGAATAAGGAACAAGTGGAGTTTCCGATAAGAAAATTTTCGCGTTGTGTTTAGTGAAGTCGGGTTCGTTATGTAAGGTATGCAAGATGCCCCAACGTAGAAAGCAGACGTTTCAACCAATTCGGCTAAAGGTGCGACGCCCTCTAATCTGTTTGTAAATATATTACACAAGACAGTATTGACTCAATGGAGAAGAATCCATGTAGAAACACTGTTTACATTTCAGAACAATAATTACATTTGGTAACCCCGCGTGACATAATGCACTTTTACTTGACGATAACGTGGATTAATGGAAACACGCTAGGATGATATGCAACTCTGCTTACGGAAGTAAAACGTTACATTTATTTTTAAGAGAATGTTACATCCCACCAACTATGCACGCTGTCCAATTTCTAATGCAAGGAAAGTCTGCTACCTTGTGACAAATGGGCTGAAATCCTGTGACGAACTTTACTTTAACAGAAATGGTATGGCTGTTGCGTAAGTTTACTAAGGAAATGAAACCGTGCAGATATATTCCCTCCTACGTCACAGATTGTGAGTTCAATTTGCACAATGGTTGGATCAGTATCTAAATTATTCATCCGTCCGTCTAAGTCTATGTACTAGACATAGAAATTATAAACACGGTGCGTACGAATTACTTGAACAGTGAAATGTTTTTGAAGTGTTAGTGAAATCAGGATAGAATCAGTGAAATGTGTCGTAGTTCCAGTGCAGTGAGTGAATTGTCGGCGAAATGACTGTAGTGTTGAAAGGTACTTGTGCAGGTATGAACATATCATACTCTATTACCCTTGTTCTCCTTCTATTACCCTTGTTCTCCTTCTATTACCTTTGTTCTCCTTCATTTGCACTTGCTTTTCTTCTATTACCCTTGTTCTTCTTCTATTACACTTGTTCTCCTTCATTTGCACTTGTTTTTCTTCTATTACCCTTATTCTTCTTCTATTACCCTTGTTCTTCTTCTATTACCCTTGTTCTCATTCTATTACCCTTGTTCTCCTTCTATTACCCTTGTTCTCCTTCTATTACCCTTGTTCTTCTTCTATTACACTTGTTCTCCTTCTATTACCCTTGTTCTCCTTCTATTACCCTTGTTCTTCTTCTATTACCCTTGTTCTCCTTCTATTACCCTTGTTCTCCTTCTATTACCCTTGTTCTTCTATCACCCTTGTTCTCCTTCTATTACCCTTGTTCTCCTTCTATTACCCTTGTTCTCCTTCTATTACCCTTGTTCTCCTTCTATTACCCTTGTTCTCATTCCAATACCCTTGTTCTCATTCTATTACCCTTGTTCTTCTTCTATTACCCTTGTTCTCCTTCTATTACCCTTGTTATCCTTTTATTACCCTTGTTTTCCTTCTACTACCCTTGTTCTTCTTCTATTACCCTTCTTCTTTTTCTATTACCCTTGTTCTCCTATTACCCTTGTTCTCCTTCTATTATCCTTTTCTCCTTCTATTACCCTTGTTCTCATTCTATTACCCCTGTTTTTCTTCTATTACCCTTGTTTTTCTTCTATTACCATTGTTCTCATTCCATACCCTTGTTCTCATTCTATTACCCTTGTTCCCCTTCTATTACCCTTATTCTCCTTCTATTATCCTTTTCTCCTTCTATTACCCTCCTTCTCACCCTTGTTCTTCTATTTCCCTTGTTCCCTTGTTCTCATTCCCTTGTTCTCCTTCTATTACCCCTGTTTTTCTTCTATTACCCTTGTTTTTCTTCTATTACCCTTGTTCTCATTCCAATACCCTTGTTCTCATTCTATTACCCTTGTTCCCCTTCACTTACCCTGGTTCTCCTTCTATTACCCTTGTTCTCCTTCTATTACCCTTGTTCTCCTTCTATTACCCTTGTTCTCCTTCTATTACCCTTGTTCTCCTTCTATTACCCTTGTTCTCCTTCTATTACCCTTGTTCTTCTTCAGTTACTCTTGTTTTCCTTCTATTACCCTTGTTCTCCTTCTATTACCCTTGTTCTCCTTCTATTACCCTTGTTCTCCTTCTACTACCCTTGTTCTCCTTCTATTACCCTTGTTCTCCTTCTATTACCCTTGTTCTCCATCAATTACCCTTGCTCTCCTTCTATTACCCTTGTTCTCCTATTACCCTTGTTCTCCTTCTATTACACTTGTTCTCCTTCTATTACCCTTGTTCACCTTCAATTACCCTTGTTCTCCTTCTATTACCCTTGTTCTCCTTCTATTACCCTTGTTCTCCTTCTATTACCCTTGTTCTCCTTCTATTACCCTTGTTCTTCTTCTATTACCCTTGTTCTTCTTCTATTACCCTTGTTCTTCTTCTATTACTCTTGTTCTCCTTCTATTACCCTTGTTTTCCTTCTATTACACTTGTTCTCCTTCTATTACCCTTGTTCTTCTTCTATTACCCTTGTTCTTCTTCAATTACTCTTGTTTTCCTTCTATTACCCTTGTTTTCCTTCTATTACCCTTGTTCTCCTTCTATTACCCTTGTTCTCCTTCTATTACCCTTCTTCTCCTTCTATTACCCTTGTTCTCCTTCTATTACCCTTGTTCTCCTTCAATTACCCTTGTTTTCCTTCTATTACCCTTGTTCTCCTTCTATTACCCTTGTTCTCCTTCTATTACCCTTGTTCTCCTTCAATTACCCTTGTTTTCCTTCTATTACCATTGTTCTCCTTCTATTACCCTTGTTCTCCTTCTATTACCCTTGTTCTTCTTCTATTACCCTTGTTCTTCTTCAATTACTCTTGTTTTCCTTCTATTACCCTTGTTTTCCTTCTATTACCCTTGTTCTCCTTCTATTACCCTTGTTCTTCTTCTATTACCTTTGTTCTTCTTCTATTACCCTTGTTCTTCTTCTATTACCCTTGTTCTTCTTCAATTACTCTTGTTTTCCTTCTATTACACTTGTTCTCCTTCTATTACCCTTGTTCTCCTTCTATTACCCTTGTTCTCCTTCTATTACCCTTGTTCTTCTTCAATTACCCTTGTTCTCCTTCTATTACCCTTGTTCTCCTATTACCCTTGTTCTCCTTCTATTACCCTTGTTTTCCTTCTATTACCCTTGTTCTCCTTCTATTACCCTTGTTCTCCTTCTATTACCCTTGTTCTCCTTCTATTACCCTTGTTCTCCTTCTATTACCCTTGTTCTCCTTCTATTACCCTTGTTCTCCTTCTATTACCCTTGTTCTCCTTCTATTACCCTTGTTCTCCTTCAATTACCCTTGTTTTCCTGCTATTACCCTTGTTCTCCTTCCATTACCCTTGTTCTCCTTCTATTACCCTTGTTCTCCTTCTATTACCCTTGTTCTTCTTCTATTACCCTTGTTCTTCTTCAATTACTCTTGTTTTCCTTCTATTACCCTTGTTTTCCTTCTATTACCCTTGTTCTCCTTCTATTACCCTTGTTCTCCTTCTATTACCCTTGTTCTTCTTCTATTACCCTTGTTCTTCTTCTATTACCCTTATTCTTCTTCTATTACCCTTGTTCTTCTTCAATTATTCTTGTTTTCCTTCTATTACCCTTGTTCTCCTTCTATTACCCTTGTTCTCCTTCTATTACCCTTGTTCTCCTTCTATTACCCTTGTTCTTCTTCAATTACCCTTGTTCTCCTTCTATTACCCTTGTTCTCCTATTACCCTTGTTCTCCTTCTATTACCCTTGTTTTCCTTCTATTACCCTTGTTCTCCTTCTATTACCTTTGTTCTCCTTCTATTACCCTTGTTCTCCTTCTATTACCCTTGTTCTCCTTCTATTACCCTTGTTCTCCTTCTATTACCCTTGTTGTCAAATAGGGTTAAATCTCCAGGAAAGGAAAAATCCTGAATAAAATGTCAAGATGGAAAAGGAAATAGTTCCAAGTTGAGAAATGGTTTAACAAATTAGACATAAATTACGAGTTTATTGCTCCGTAGTTCAAATTGGTCTTAATCTCGGTTCTCAGTGAACGCTGTGTGACAAAGCACGTTTCTTGCGTCCCTTTCTCTCTGTTTAAGGCTCGCACAAACGGTGCGTTATCGCTGTCCATTGTGACAGAAAAGAGAGGAAAAAAGTCGCTGAATGTGGGAATGTCTCCGAGCGACTTTATTCAGCAGTTGTTGCTATGGGAACAACTTTCATTTCTGCGTTATTACAAAGAAAGAACACACGAGAATAACGATGCTCCCTTCTACTGTTTCCAGGACGCTCCCATTTTGTACATGAGAAAATTAATTAGCAATTAAAACGAGATTAAATATTTATTCCCCATTGCTTTGGGGTACAGAATCGTCAGGAATGAAGTCCGTAGTATGATATGAATCCAGTGCGAGAGAAGTCTAATTATGTATTCAGTTCTTAATTAAATGTTTTTATTCGTTTCGTTCTGCAAAGAAATGCCAATTTACAGTATTTCACAGTTAAAAAAAAAAACAAGTTCTATCTACGGTTTATAAAACCAAGTTACTGAAGTAACACCATTACAGGCCCCGTTCACTGTAATCTTTTCTTACGAGAGAAACTTTGCTGAGAGGTGAATTTGTATTATTATTATTATTATTATTATTATTATTATTATTATTATTATTATTATTATTACGTATGCCTTTTAAGGAACCCGGAGGTTCATTGCCGTCCTCACATAAGCCCGCCATCGGTCCCTATCCTGAGCAAGATTAATCCAGTTTCTACCATCATATCCCACCTCCCTCAAATCCATTTTAATATTATCCTCCCATCTACGTCTCGGCCTCCCCAAAGGTCTTATTCCCTCCGGCCTCCCAACTAACACTCTATATGCATTTCTGGATTTGCCCATACGTGCTACATGCCCTGCCCATCTCAAACGTCTGGATTTAATGTTCCTAATTATGTCATGTGAAGAATACAATGCGTGCAGTTCTGCGTTGTGTAACTTTCTCCATTCTCCTGTAACTTCATCCCTCTTAGCCCCAAATATTTTCCTAAGAATCTTATTCTCAAACACCCTTAATCTCTGTTCCTTTCTCAAAGTGAGAGCCCAAGTTTTACAACCATACAGAACAACCGGTAGTATAATTGTTTTATAAATTCTAACTTTCAGATTTTTTGACAGCAGACTGGATGATAAGAGCTTCTCAACCGAATAATAGCAGGCATTTCCCATATTTATTCTGCGTTTAATTTCCTCCCGAGTGTCATTTATATTTGTTACTGTTGCTCCAAGATATTTAAATTTTTCCACCTCTTCGAAGGATAAGTCTCCAATGTTTATAGTTCCATTTCGTACAATATTCTGGTCACGAGATATATTACTATCAGACTTCCCTCCACGATTTTAGCCGGCGTCTTCTGAAAGAGAGTGGAACCTCTTCGAACATGTTGCAGGACGTATTTCTTCCGTCCAGCCTGAGATATATTTCAGAGAACATCTGTGCTTTCTCAGCAAACGCATTTGAACCTTCTCTTTGAATTAGGAAGGTAACAAACTCCACTGCAATTCTACCCTCTTCCGGTTGAGCCTCACAATTTCCCTCAGCCTCAAGTTTCCAGTGCAGAGCTTCCCCTGTAAGATGATTCCCCTTTTTGTTGGGGGCGTGAATCTGTATCACTGCTGTGTGACGTCAGAGCTTGGCTGTGTAACTCGAGAGAGGGCGCTTCAGCCGCATCCTCTCGTCTTGTTTACATTCCTTTCTATAAGAATACCTGATCAGAACAACAGCTGCGGCAGACAGCGTCTGAGTATGTGAACTTGACCTAATGGATCTGTCTAATTCTGGATGAGACAACCTTTCCTGGGGCATCTGGGATGGAGGGTGGATGGAAACAGCTGTTGGGCATTCACATACGTTCAAGACTGATGTGATTTAAACATGCCTGTCAGAGAAATGAGACGGAGAGGTGGTAACACTGTCCAGAACTCCAGACGTGTATCAACATGCTCCAATTCATTTCAGCTTTTCCTTATTAAATTCATCCATTCAATTAGGCCAGTGGTTCCCAACCTTTTTTGACTGACGAAACACTTTACCGAACGTCCACGAAATCATGATACACTTATTTGTTTTTTTATTAGTAATAATCAGGCTTCGAGACTTTGGACCCGATACAATAAGTTTACTGTGCTTGCACTATAGGTTGTTCACTCGCTGCAGGTAGTGAAAGGTAGAGATGTGTTGAGGTAACAACGTTGCTACTTAGAATAGAGTACGGTAGTATGGGGAAACCAAATTCCAGCAGAATTAATACAAGAGGGTAGAAGTGCATTATATAGCGAAATTTATAAACTTGTACTTGTTATTTGGGAAAAGGAAATTGTACCAGAACAATGGAAGGAGTCCATAATTGTACCTATTTTTAAAAAGGGGGACAAAACCAACTGTGGTAACTTTCGAGGAATATCACTTTTGTTGACGTCGTACAAAATTTTGTCCAATATCCTTTTGAGAAGATTAACTCCGTACGTAGATGAAATTATTGGGGATCATCAGTGCGGTTTTCGGCGTAATAGATCGACTATTGATCAGATTTTTTGTATTCGACAGATAATGGAGAAAAAATGGGAGTATAAGGGTACAGTACATCAGTTATTCATAGATTTCAAAAAGGCATATGACTCGGTTAAGAGGGAAGTATTATATGATATTCTTATTGAATTTGGTATTCCCAAGAAACTAGTTCGATTAATTAAAATGTGCCTCAGTGAAACATACAGCAGAGTCCGTATAGGTCAGTTTCTATCTGATGCTTTTCCAATTCACTGCGGGCTAAAGCAGGAGATGCACTATCACCTTTACTTTTTAACTTCGCGCTTGAATATGCCATTAGGAAAGTTCAGGATAACAGGCAGGGTTTGGAATTGAACGGGTTACATCAGCTTCTTGTCTATGCGGATGACGTGAATATGTTAGGAGAAAATACACAAACGATTAGGGAAAACACGGAAATTTTACTTGAAGCAAGTAGAGCGATCGGTTTGGAAGTAAATCCCGAAAAGACAAAGTATATGATTATGTCTCGTGACCAGAATATTGTAAGAAATGGAAATATAAAAATTGGAGATTTATCCTTCGAAGAAGTGGAAAAATTCAAATATCTTGGAGCAACAGTAACAAATATAAATGACACTCGGGAGGAAATTAAACGCAGAATAAATATGGGAAATGCGTGTTATTATTCGGTTGAGAAGCTCTTATCATCCAGTCTGCTGTCCAAAAATCTGAAAGTTAGAATTTATAACAGTTATATTACCGGTTGTTCTCTATGGTTGTGAAACTTGGACTCTCACTCTGAGAGAGGAACATAGGTTCAGGGTGTTTGAGAATAAGGTGCTTAGGAAAATATTTGGGGCTAAGCGGGATGAAGTTACAGGAGAATGGAGAAAGTTACACAACACGGAACTGCACGCATTGTATTCTTCACCTGACATAATTAGGAACATTAAATCCAGGCGTTTGAGATGGGCAGGGCATGTAGCACGTATGGGCGAATCCAGAAATGCATATAGAGTGTTAGTTGGGAGACCGGAGGGAAAAAGACCTTTAGGGAGGCCGAGACGTAGTTGGGAGGATAATATTAAAATGGATTTGAGGGAGGTGGGGTATGATGATAGAGACTGGATTAATCTTGCACAGGATAGGGACCGCTGGCGGGCTTATGTGAGGGCGGCAATGAACCTTCGGGTTCCTTAAAAGCCATTTGTAAGTAAGTAAGTATGGGGAAACACACACATATCGTCGGTTTCTTGGTAAAAGTGACGAAGTCCAAAATGCAAAATTGTTGGAAAAAGGAATTTAAAGGTTTAATTATCCATCCGAAGATAACTGTACTTCTTTAGATGTTAGGAATAAGTTATTTTGAAGGTAAATGTGCTATATTATTAGTTTTTAATATAAAATTATGTCTTAAATTTTCATAATGATTGGAAGCCTTGGAATGTGACTTGGTCACTTTTACCAAGAAACCGACGATATGTACATTCTGAAAGTAAATATGGGAAAATCGCAATATAGCGAACGTAGAAGCTCCGCCGACGACCCCTTCCACTTTTCCCCTACTAGCTCACCAGACACTCTACGTAATAGGCGAGTGTCGTGTCGAATGCACATTTCATGTGGGTGGGGATAACTTCCCCTACTGCCGTTCGTTATATTGCGATTTATCCGTAAATATACATTACACAATGACAATGTCGAGAGAATGTGAAAAGCATTTATTCTCCTCTTCTTTATAAGCATTTGTGATTAATTATACACAATGTTAATAGTGAAAATAACATGTAACAATTTTAATATCTTCATCTATCCTATTGGTCGTATTTAGAAACTGCAGTCACAGTACAGAATTGCAATGTACTACAAGATACATTTTCAGTGTCTCAAACGTAAATCTTTTTCGGTTATCTGCCAAAGTTTGTACTGTGAAAAGCTGCGCTCTACGTCGCCTGACGTGATAGGAGCAAAACGAAAAAACCTAACATCATTGCAGTCTCTAAGAGACAGTCCTTTATTCTCGGGTGACTCTATGTCCACTAATTTGCGGTTTATATTACACAGTGATCCATATCCCTTTATTTTTACATAAAATTGATTTCCACTTCTGTTTTGCACGTTCAGTACCCGGTGTACTTTGTGTCTCATTAATTCTCTGTGTCATTTCCTCAACTAATTTGAGAGCTTCCGGCATCTATTGCTCTGACTTTTCTAACCGTGTAATAGTTTCAGACACAGTTTGAAAATAGGTTTGTATGAAACCCAAATTATTCGTCATAAACTTCAAATCCAGAGCGTTTTCCTTTGCGTATTTGTTGGCATTCATTCTACAGTACCCCCACCCACTGTACGCTTTACCACTATACTCAGTACGCCGTTATGCGGATTTCCCACTGAACTGCTCTATTGGGTCCGAAGTCTCGAAGCCTGGTAATAATACAAGAATATTATACGAAATGGAACTATAAAAATTGGAGATTTATCCTTCGAAGAGGTGGAAAAATTCAGATATCTTGGAGCAACAATAACTAATATAAATGACACTCGGGAGGAAATTAAACGCAGAATAAATATGGGAAATGCCTGTTATTATTCGGTTGAGAAGCTTTTATCATCCAGTCTGCTGTCAAAAAATCTGAAAGTTAGAATTTATAAAACAGTTATATTACCGGTTGTTCTTTATGGTTGTGAAACTTGGACTCTCACTTTGAGAGAGGAACAGAGATTAAGGGTGTTTGAGAATAAGGTTCTTAGGAAAATATTTGGGGCTAAGAGGGATGAAGTTACAGGAGAATGGAGAAAGTTACACAACACAGAACTGCACGCATTGTATTCTTCACGGTCCACACCTGTGGAGTAACGGTCAGCGCGTCTGGCTGCGAAACCAGGTGGCCCGGGTTCGATTCCCGGTCGGGGCAAGTCACCTGGTTGAGGTTTTTTTCCGGGGTTTTCCCTCAACCCAATGCGAGCAAATGCTGGGTAACTTTAGGTGCTGGACCCCGGACTCATTTCACCGGCATTATCACCTTCATCTCATTCAGACGCTAAATAACCTAGATGTTGATACAGCGTCGTAAAATAACCCAATAAAATAAATTGTATTCTTCACCTGACATAATTAGGAACATTAAACGCTGTACGAGTCTAATATTTAAGATGTTCATTCCAACATTTTTGTAGTCTTGCCTGACTATGTTTTTTTTTTTTTATTTTTATTTATAGATTCTTTGTGCAATGCTGTTCGATTGAGTTCTTTCTAAACGGGTTGTCAACCAATTTCTCCGAAGCTCGGGTATCTTGTCAAGATGGTTGAATATTTGGAAAACGGGTAAGTTTTGAAATAAGAAATGAGCAAAACTGGACAATCTATTTGGCATAGAACAGCGTTTCTCAAACTATGGTCCGCGGACCACCTGTGGTCCTCGAGGCTTGCCCTTGTGGTCCTTCAAAAAAGACAGAAGAAAAAATAAAATTCAAACGAAATGCGTATCACACTATAGCTTAAAATCTCAGAGTTTGGAAATGACACATGACAATCGAATTTCACTTTTTTCCCCAGTACTGACATTTTATGAAATTTATTACCCTACCCGTCTATCGAATTCCCACTCTACTCTCAACAACAAAAGAGGGATTTAAAGCACTATGAACGTGGTGTTTCTCGCCATCTTTTCCCTGCACATCTGGCGCCGCGCCTGTAATCCAGTCAGGGACCACCCGAATTCATAACAAAGGATCAAAGTACCGAACCTTAATTCAATTTTAAAATATAAGTATACTGGTGTTAAAATATGCTACGAAAATGTTAAATTTGCTTTTGAAGGGAACAAGAGTAAGGTGGTCCGCGGAACTGTTCTGACTTTAAAAAGTGGTCCCCACTTCAAAAAAGTTTGAGAAACGCTGGCATAGAAGATAGTCTACAATAATACGTATGTCGGCTATCGTCCTCTTTTTCCGGTGCCACCGGGTTCCGGTGGATTGCTCCTATCATGCATAGTCTACAAGCGCTTTGACCTTCAGAGCTGAATTGAAGGCTCAGCCGGAAGTACGTACACCCTACCTCATTTGATGCATACAAACGTAACATCATTGAAAAGGGGGAAAAAAAAACAATTCACTGAACAAAAACTTGCAAATCGAATTATCATCTGAACGCTCCCGGACAAGGTACAGTGTTCGGCAAAATTCGCAAACCAACAAAACGTGAAGTATGTGCCATTCGTAACTCTGTTATTCCGACTGAGTGGTCTTGTTAAATATTTGTGATTACAGAAATCCTTCATTCCTCTCTTTAAGGGGAGAGGATGGTATTTTTTTTAACTTTTTTTTTCTATTTGGTGTAAAAAATTAATTTTTGAATGTAGAGAGCTCATAGCTGTGGCAACTCAACCAAATAAAAATATTAAAAAAATTATTTGGGGCCCAAATTTGAAATATATTAAAACCGATATATCTAAACCGTTTTTAAAGATAGATTCAAACAGTTTTTTGCAATGTATTTGAAAAAGCATGTTCTATAAACTGTCTGTAACAGAATTTTGATATTAGTCCCTACGTTTGTAAAATAAACAATTAAAAATTTAATAACAATGTTCTGATTTCCTTTCTTGCAAACAAACGGACGTATTGTTTAAATTAAATCAATTAACAAAATTCTGTTACAGAGAAAAGTTCCCTAAGGCCCGGTTGCAGAAACACCAATCGAAATATGATTGGCGATCAAGGAGGGTTTGTTTGTTGCAGAAAGAACAATCAGTATTTGATCGGAGATCAGTCTTCCATTAGATTTGATCAACAGATTTTTGCTGGTTAAGTGACTGATCATTGATAAAGTATTTATGTTGTTCTCTTTATAGTGCAGTTACTGTAATTTACATAGTAAATAGTTATGCGTAACAATATTCTTCTGATGTAGAAATTTTAGAATTAAAAAATATTATTAAGGAGAAGGCATTTCCGTGATAAACATAAATTGTTTTCATGTATAATGACAGAGAATTTGAGCAAAGATTTAGGTTAAATAAGGATTCGTGTGTTTTTTTACTTTCAAAAATTGAAACAAACATATACAGACAAATCGAAACCTTCCACTTCCTCCTATGAACGAAGTTCTAATAACGCTGAGATTTTATGCTATTGGAATTTTTCACGCAGTCTTGGATGATCTTGTTAGGATCCACAAATCAACTATTTGTCGATAGTTAGGAATGTTACGTGTGAAATTGCTTTGTTATCGCAGGATTTCATAAAGTCTCC